>VYZV01014868.1:71914-100550 GCA_013401275.1 Pandion haliaetus | reverse complement strand
GGGCTGTCGGCCTGGCTCGGCCCCTCCCGCGGCTCTCATACGGCCGCCTTTTCTCCCGGTGGGAAGGGCCTTGTAGCCCCCACCAGTCGGCCCTTGGGTTTTAGGGTAGCCTCTCTGCTCATAGGCGAGGAAGGGCCGGTGCAGCTGCCAGGCTGCACCGGTCCCAGCTGCGTGCTCTCCTAAAGGTGTGCTGGGTGTTGCTAGTGCAGGTGTAGCAGCCCTCTCCCTGCTCCTCCAGGTTGCAGCCTGGCATGTGAGGGAAGATGACCGCTGGTGACACCTTTAGTCCGAGATGCTGCCTTCTAAACTGAGGGGCTGCGACCAGAGCGTGGAGTCGCTCCTGTTGCAACCACGAATATAGGTAACTGGAGATGATAACATGCTAAATTGCTACGGAAAAGTCCACAAAAGCTTGTCTGTCAGAGAGCCAAGCGCTTTAGAGAGATGCATGCTGTCGGTGAGAGCACAGCTTGCTTCTGCGAACGCTCTCTGCGTAAAACTGCTGTCAAAGCCAAATACAATATTGTGAATAGCACACTTAGAGGTTACATCTGTTCAGCAGTTGCAATACTACATGCAAAACCGAGGAGATGGGAAAAATTGGGGAGAAAAAATTATCCCAGCAGGTATTGTTTTCTGTTGATTCAGTCCTTCAGATTTCTAAGAAACGTAAGTGGCCATTGTAGAATAACAGGAGTTTGCGATTTGGAACAGGCTGCGTTCATTCCTGTAAGGAATGAAACATTCTGGTTTGATTAACAGTAAAAAATAGTTTCTTACGAAAGTGTCCTTTCTTAGAACCTGCACGGAAATAGTTGGTACATGCACATACCATTTGTGGGCACATCTCTGAATCTACTGTCTTACCCTCTCCAGATTTTGGAGAATGACCCGGTTCATAGAGGTGATCTGGTTTGTATAGTAAGGAAGAAAGCCTCAGAAATGTGAAATATGTATAAACAATTTAGACATGTTCAGCTGAATTGTAGAAGGCCCAGACTAGCAGTTTGTAAATTCTATTGGTTCACATAAAAAAAAAAAATTATTATCGCATGATATATTTTTTTTTAGTTCAATGCAAATCTCTGGACTGTACTATAAAGATTGTGACAGATTTTCCTATCACTACAGTAAAAAAGAGATTTAGGGAGTTAGAATTGGTTTGAGTTGCAGCAATCTGAAGAAAAAGAAAAAAAAGAGATTTCGCAAAAAGAAGGGACATTGCAAGATAATAATGGTGTTCAATGAAGAGTTCAGGATAATTAGCCCAATTGGGATCTGCTTGTGCAAGGAAGGCAAGATGGGAGGCAAATGTGAAAGTAGACTCCCCGTGGCCTAACATCAGTTCTCATTTGATTGAAAACTGTCAGAAGGAGTAGAACATTACAGAATAGATTTGAATCAATATTTTACGTATAAAAAGACTATAGGAAAGAAAGCTCCTTGTTTCATCCCCCAAGAAAAAGAAGACAGCCATTTATCTGCTACCTGTGTATTTGTTTAGGATGTGGGAGACTGAAATCCGTATCTTTGGATCTGGACCAGCTAATGGTGTTACAGCGCTGGACTACTGACTTTCTGGACTCCTTTTTGTCTATGTTGTGGTATCACTTGAAAATTCAAGAAAAGCTTACTCAGAAAAACCCTCTAGAGTGGCTTGAGTTTTGTCAAATAAGCAATTAGTTGTGGAAATGAGACTTAAGAAATGTGTGTACAGAAGCATGTATGTCCTGTTCTGTCTTCTCCGTTTTTTGTCTGTGGAACGTCTGTATACATCTGAAGTGTTAAGAGAATATATCCGTGTTTAGTGTCCTGTTTTTAACCAGTCTGCAGCTGTATTGTGATGAAAAATTTCTCGTCCAAAAATTCCCAGCTAGCTCTAATTTTAGCATTCTTTTAAAATCATTAGGTTTTTAGATAATGCCTTTGCACTGATCATTTTAGAATGACCAATTAAGTAAGTTATTACTGACATCTTTTTATATTTTGTAAGCTGCAGAGCTACGTTCAACAGCTTGACCTTTTAACTTGACTGTCTGAAGTTTCCTCCTAATTGTTTTAGACTCCAGTTGAATGCTGACCCAATTCCTTTCTTACTTACCGTTTTACCAAACTTTAAAAAAATGAAAAATAGTTTAAATACTTGTCAGAGAAAATGAACAATTGCCACCCATGAGAGGGGTGGGTTAGTGGTATGATTCTGGAGGTCTTTGCTGTTGCTAAACAGCAGCTTCAGGGCCTCTGGGCTGAAGAGACAGCCCAGACGAGTCTTTCAGATTCCAGAAAGCCATTGCAAATACTGAGTAGCCCAGTCTCGTGACAGGAGTTTTGGTTCTGGATTCCACCCATTCAGGCTTTCCTCCATAACCAGAGAAGATTTCCCCATGTATGTTGTTTTATGAACCCTGCCAGGCTGTGGACACTGAACCTTTTCAGCGCAGGAGGCATCTTGCCGTGCAGTAGCTTGCTCTACAGTGGTCCTTTGATTGTTGAACTCCCTTGAGTCCAGAAGTGGGTCGGTATTCTTAGTAGTGGACATGTACTTATAAATCTGGATATAAATATTTCCAGGAATTTGCCTTGCTGGCTGAAAGAATTTGGTTTGAAACAAGCTAATTGTTACATCTTTCCTTCCCTTTTCCCCATCTCCCTTTATGCAAGTCAAATGAAAGTACGTCCCAGAGAACAGACACAAAAAATTTAAGGAAGCTACAATTCCCAGCTGATTATTACAGCTGTTGCTTCCACAGCATTAGCAGAGGCTCCTGAAGCTTAGTGGTAAGCTTCAAGCTAACTTGCCCCAAGACTGATCGTGTTAGCATAACTCAGCTTTGAAGGACTTTGACTACAAGTGTGTAGGAAAATGGTTGTAGGTAGTTAACTTTTTAAGCTGCTATACTGGATCTGAAGGAGCTTATCTTTCTGTAAGTTAAATGATAGTGACAAGAAGGTCCACATCTGTTAATTGCCTTTATGTGTGCAAATGGTCAAGGGAGTTTATCTTGTTTCTGGGATGCTTTTCTGGTATGCTGTGCATGTTCACATTAACGCATAAACAGGTGATGTTTTAATGTCTGACACAGCTTTTCATGTACTGCCCTGTAAGAATTGATAGATTAAGACTTCCCAAACTGGTTCTCTTTCCCAAGCACGGCACCGGCATATGCTAGCTTTCTGCCAGGATTTGTATTTCTGTGGTGCTGTTGCCTTTTCAAACGTTGCTTTTATACCGCTAGTAGTGCACATACCATAGGTTGGGAATATCCTGCCCTACCCAGATAATTTGTGGGGGTCAACCCAGTGACCTGGCAAAGTGACATGGTGCATCCTCAGCCACCTCATTCCTGGATTGTGAGAAGCATGTAACGTGTTGGCAGGCAGGGCAGCCATTCTGGGGGACCTTGGCAAGCTGCAGAAATGGGCTGATGGGAATCTCAGGACACTTAAATGTAAACTTGAAGTCCTGCATCTGGGATGCAGCAGCCCGTGGCAACAGCACAAGCTGGGGGCTGGCTGGCTAGAAAGCAACTCTGTAGAAAAGGTCTTGGGGGTCCTGCTGGACAGTGAGCTGAACACGAGTCAGAAGTGTGCCCTGGCAGCAACAAAAACTGCGTTAGTGAGAGCGTAGCTTGGAGGTTGAGGGAAGTATTATACCCCTCTATTCAACACTTGGGAGACTTCATCTGAAGTACTGTGAGCAGTTTGGGGTCCTGATAGTCAGAGAGATGTTGACAAAATGGAGAGAGTCCAGTGGAGGAGCACTGTAGTGTTTGAGGGCTGCAGCATAGGCCAAGCAAGGAGAGACTGCGTGTTTGTTTAGTCTAGAGAAGGAGAAGACGAGGTGGGATCTAACTGCAGTCTTCTACTACCTAAAAGGGGGTTTGTAGAGAAGATGAAGCCAGACTGTCCTTGAAGATGTCTTGTGAAAGACTAAGAGACGATGGTGACAAGTTGCAACAAGGGAAATTCCAATTGGATATAAGGAACAGATTTGTGGCAATGAGAGTGGCTGAGCACTAGAACAGGGTTCAGAGAGACAGTGGTGTCTCCACTGCTGGAGATTTTTGAAACATGGCTGGACAAGGCCATGAGTAACCTGCTCTTACTTGAAGTTAGCTCTGCTTTGAACAGAAAGTTGGTCTAGATGACCCTTGGAAGTCTCTTCCAACTTTTATTATTCTATCAATTCTAAGGTGCAAAATTGGTTGGCAAAAATATATACATGGGGAATTTCAAATGAAGCCACAGGAACTGCAGGAGAAGAATTGGCCTCCTTCAAGTTCAGAAAGCAGGGAATATATGCAAGCCTGGAGATGCCTGAGCAGTTGCGCATGCACGGGCTGTCATGTCTGTGCAGTCAGTCCAGTCTGTCAGTCCCAAAAGTTACCAACTTCTGTGCATATGCAGGCCCGTGGTTATGTCCCAGGTCTTCTTAACGCAGGTTGTAGTCCCTGTATAGTGGCTCTGATCATGCTGCCATGCATCAGGATATCCCAGACAAATAAGGAAGTCTTCTGAGTGTCAACCAGACAGTATTTTCAATCAGAAAAAAAAGAGAATGTGTGGCAGCTTTGTATTTAAGACTTACCCATAACACCCATTTTTCCTAGTTTTGAGAGGTCATGGTTGATCCTTCCTTTATGTTCCATTATTTCAGAAAAATTCAAAGAAGCGCTTTTAAACTCAATTCTGTATTAGTGAATCTTTGCAGCAGTCAATTACTTTATGCAAACAAAGAACAAAGATTCAACCAGATAAAAATCTTTGAACTTTATCACAGTCACTCAAATAATAATGAGTTGGCAATATTTGACAATTATTATCTTGTGTGTGAGACTTTGATAAACCTTGGCACCAGTCCTATAAGCGAGTATGTGGTTGGTTATCCCCACTTACTGAAGTAGTTCAGTAAGCACAAAACCAGAGAGCTGCTGTAGAAGTTCCTCCATATCCAGCTCCAGAATTTTCTCTATATGTGCTTATTCTAACATGGTACCTTTAAAATGGGTTTCAGAGCACGCTTTCATTTGCCGTGCAGAAGGGTCTCTGCTAAGGTTTTTTTAATTTAATTTCTAGTTTAAATAAGAAGTGTTGAAATTTCTGGTTTAAGAAGTGTTAAAATTTCTATCACATTTGCCCTCAGAAGGTATTTGTTCAGGAAAACTAGTTTGATAAAAGTCTGGAAAGTTGACATTATGTTCCCGACAAGGACATAGAACATATGTTTAACTGCTGTTGCATATATCTATCAACAGTACACAGATATAGACTTAACTTTCCATGCGGTACAGACTTGTGGTAGCAGGTTGACCATGTATGGCTTCCTCAGTAGCCTAGTATATTTGGCTTAGAGCTATGTTCAAAAAACTGAAGTCAAAATTAGAGGAATAAAAAGTCACTGTAGTAAGATTTGTGTGGTTGCAAATAAAAATAAAACCTAGGTTCACAAATAGAGTGGTACTTTGTTGCCTGCCCTAATCTTCTGCCTGTGTCAAAATAAATTTCAATAAAACTGTTTAGTACTTCTTTGAATGAGTTCCCATTTGTTGCATTCATGTGAAACATATTAGGATGACAGAAGCAGCGATGAAATAGGATACCCTTTACAAAGTGTGATAAAATTCTTTTCTTACACACTGTGCTGCTGGGCTTTTTGCTTGTTTCTTTTTAATTTACAGACCTTGTAAGCCACTCACTAACAGATAAAAATGTGAACTCTTAAAAATATTTAGCAAAGATTTTTGCTTGAGCTTTGGGTTTTGGGCGAATATATGTGTATTTATTTGCATAAAAGTACCAGACAAAAATTTTTTAATTGTTGCACTCAAATTATTGGTAAAGTTTAGTATACCTAATCTGAGTTTTGATTAAGTGTGTGGTGGCATCCAACAATTCTGCAGTTTGAAAATTATGTTTGATAAACCTGTTCTATGCTGTACTTTGTATCTTGGAATTTTCTAATAATGTTAGTTTGCAACTGTGAAATAAAAGCCTTTTAATGTAGTTAGGCTTTGGTCAGGTAAACTAAAAATCGTTGCATCTGTGTTGTCTTATCAGGTAGAAACCTGAATGGAGTTTTCTTGGATAAAAGTAGAAGAGGAGATAAATACTAGAATTTTAAATGGAGAATGAAAATGATTGTGGTCAAATGCCTTGGCAGCATGTCTGCTTTCTCTAAACTTGGAATACATGCTGTTGCCTTAACAGAACAGATATTTCATGCCTCTGCCATTTCCATTATCATAGATTTCTTATTTGTGATTTCTTAAATGTAAAAAATGTGCTTGATTCTTTGAAAAAGCAAACATTGTGAAACATTGGACTTTGGATTAGCCTTAAATGCAGAGAGGTCCTTCTCATCTGGCTGACCAACAAAAGGGTGGAGCACAGTAGGGAACTTTAGTCTAAGAGATAGCACAGATACCTGTTTTAAATAGTCTTCTGGTTCCTTTAGAGTCATTGCTCCTTTCAGTGATGACTGCTTCCCAAATTACCACTTGGAACTGGATGCCTGAGGGTTTGGTTTTGTTTTGTTTGTATTCAGTTTCTTCAATGCACAGTTTTGGACACAGCTGAGTTAAAATCTAAATTAGCTGCTTAAATTAGAAGAACAGTTTCTCTGTATAATGACCTGTGAGAAGTTAAGAACCTACCTGCTCCCTCTTGACTGCATAGGGAACCTGAAATTAGATACCTCAACATGTAAACACAGTTAGATGGACAAAGTGAAGCACAAATATTAATGTTATCAGGATGTTCTTCTTTGGTGTTTAGTGTAATTGGCCCCTGAGTGGGACCACTAGATACTGCTGCTACAGAAAGAGTATGTGGGGGTTGCTGATGTGATGCCCACATAAAAATAAAGAGTAGGGTAAGGTCTTTTTGAAAATTTTGCTTTTCATGGACTCTTCAGAAGGGTGCATTTCCACTGCAGACCTCAGTGTACTTCTGTCACTGGCACTGTTAATTCTCAGATTACCTAACGAAGCGCTGTGTTCCCAAATGCCATGCGACAGTTTCTGTTTCTATTCTAAATTCAGGTAAACTGAAGCATGGAGACAGTAGCGCCCATGTTCAAGTAGATCCAGCTGGTCAGAAGCAGTGTTAGGAATAGAAAGCGGGAGTTACAGAACATGGTATACACTTGTAGTGCGAAACATGGGGTTGCCCGAATGTCCTCCGAAAATTAAATGAACGTTTGCACCCTAAGCTCCAAACCTCCAGACTCCCATTACTAGGTAGAGTACTTGCTACTTTGATTTCACGAGGACTACTAATGGTAGCAAGCACTGCTTTGAATAGCAAGTGTTTGCAGATGGATCTCTAAATTGCCTTCTATGGAATAAAAATGAGAACAAGAATTTTGAGAGAGGTTGAAACAACTGCTAAACCTATTACTAATGGCTGATTGGAAATACTGTAACATATCCAAAAAAGTGTGCAATACCATAGAAAAACATGCAAAAACAAGGCCAAGACCATATTTCTAAAGAATTTCCATAATCTCTGCATTTTTATATAGAAAATATATTTTAAATACTGAATACATGAGATCTAAAAATAACTTTCAGTTTGGTTTACATTAAATGGTGACAAAATTCTAATGGCAACCCTTCAACTATCTTTTGTAATAAGCACATTAGTGAAGAGAATAATAAATTACGAAGGGTGAATCATACTTATTTCAGATTGGATATGTTATTAAGACAATACGTGGATCCATACAGAATATATTTTTGTGTCCTTTCATTACCAGAAAAATAAAGGCGCAGCAAAATAAATCCATAACTTTACTTTAACAACTTCTTTCCTTGACAGTCACAGAACTAAATTTATCTCCACTGTAATTCTACTGACATCAGTGAAATTAGTTCAGGATTTCATACTGTGAATTTCACTTACAATTTTTTTCTTTTAATTATATTTTATACGGAAAATAGAAACAGCCAAGCAATCCCAAGGGATTTCTAGAAATTATCAGTGAAATGCCGTCTGATTTCAGAGGTTATCCACTGCAATACATACTTCTTTGGTACCTGTGTTATGACGGTGTTCTAATTTTCTGGAGGACAAGCTCTTTGCAGGAATAAAGATTTTCCGGAATTACAACAGACACGCAGTGTACCTCAAATAGAGCAAATCTTGCAAAGATACAGAATGGGACAATTAGTTTAATTAGTCTAGGGGCAAGGTCCCAGTTTCATTAAGTCCATTGGAAAGATGACACTGACATCAGTGGATCAAGATTTGGCACGGTTTAAGATTTCCTCAGAAGTCCACGAACTTTTTGCATTCAGTGCGAAGTGGTATAAAAGCATGTACCTTGTGCGTGGAGAGGCCTTGGTCTCTTGAATAGCTGCTGTTGGTCCCATCTGACGCTGCAGTGATGTCCCATGACTGGGAGAAGGCAAACAGGAGTCCTCCAGGTTGTTTCTTGAAGAGCTTGAACATCACCTGCCACTATGGGAAACATAAGTGGCATCCATGGACAACGTGGATGTTAGGTGCCAGGTCTCACAATCTCACGGCTAGTCATTTCAAATGTAATGTCTCCTTTCTTACGTCGATGAATGTATTATTTAAGGTCACTTGCTGGAGTGTGCCTTACCTCCTACGTTGTTCATCTATAGGAATATTACCAAGCCTGTGTATTTTTTTGCATCCATTGTGTATGTCTTCTGCAGCAGTGTGGCTGGCCCTACGTGTTTTCTCTTCCTATTAGTCGCAGTCTGGCTGACACTGAAGGCAGAAACCAGTCCGAAAATGAGCAGGCATAGGATCTCTGAAACTATGGGGAGAAAAGTCAGAATTTGGAGGAGAGTGAGGATAGATGAAAAACAAATGTTATAAAGGAGTGGTGGCAGCTGGGTGGAGCAATAGCAAGTTTCAAGCAGAAAGAGTTACCATTGTTTGAAGTGTGAGATAGATGCTAAGCTATTACTACCAGTAATGTATACTGTGACTTTATGTAGTATACTCTTCTATGCTGTTCTGAGAAAAAGTATGAATCCTGAAGTGACGGCAAACAAGCTAATCTTATGCAAGGAAGGTAAAGAAAGCTTTTTACATACCAGTTCAATTACTTTGCTTGCAAATGCTCCTTTTATAACATTCTGCAGCATTATCTCTTCCTGATGTTTTCTCTCCGATTTTACATGGTTGCAATGGACTTATCTGTGGTCATCCTCCTGCTGTATTCCTGGCATTCACTGACTACTGCAGCAGTACAGGGTTGAGGTGTGGATTTGGGAGATGGGATGTGGGAAGAAGAAACTCAAATGGTAGACACCAGAAGTCTCTACATTTCTCAGGAGTCAGCCCTATAGAGCTTATCAATTGGGAAGATAACCATGATTTTAGACTAGCCATAAAATCTTTCAGACTGCCAGACAGTATTCATTTGAGTGCAGAATGTCAGACAGAGTAAAGCCAACACGTAAGAAGTAACTAAAGTTGCCTTTTCCAGCAGCCGTTTTTCTGAACAGCAAGCATAATGATTTAGAATTACAGAATCACAGAATGATTCAGCTTGGAGGGGATCTCAGGTGGTCATCCTGTCTGACTCGCTACTTAGAGTAGGACCGGCTTTGAGATCAGAGCAGGTGGCTCAGGGATTTAGCCAGTTTGATCTTGAAAACTTCCAAGGATGGAGATGGCACAGTCTTTTCTGGGCAACCTATTCCACCACCTGATTATCCTAACAGAGAAAAAGGTTTTCCTAATACCCAGTAAAAACCTCTGTTCTTTCATCTCATGTCTGTTGTCTATTGTCCTCCAATCTGTTCTTTCATCTCATGTCTGTTGTCTCTTGTCCTCCAATCATGCACCACTGTGTGAAGAGCCTGGCTTCTTCTTCTCAACAGCCTCCCAACAGGGACTGGCAGGCTTCTGTCGGGTCCACCCAAAGTCTTCCCTTCTCCAGGCTGAACAACCATGGTCCCTCAGCCTCTCCCCACAGGACAAGCACTCCAACCCTCCCTAACCATCTTTGTGGCCCTTCACTGAGCTCACTCCAATTTATCTTGTGCTGGGGATGCAAAACTCTATGCAGTATTCCAGATGTGGTCTACTGAGCACTGAGTAGAGGGGAGATGATAACTTCTCTGGAACTGCTGGCTGTGTTCCTGTTAATACAGCCTAGGGTGCAGTCGGCCTCCTTCCTTGCCAGGGCTGGTGTTCTTTGCTGCTGGCTGATGCTTTGGCTTGCAGACCCCCAGGACCACAAGAGTCTTCTCCACAGAGCTGTCCCCAGCCAAGGGGATGACACTTTGTTCTGGCTTTACCTCTTCTACTCACCTCTTCTGTTGACGTGGTCCTAGAGCCTGAAGGTTCCAGCTGTCCCTTTGATGAAACAAAGGGGGTTTCTTCTCAGAAAGGGTAAGACAGGCTATATTGCCAGATGAGCTGCAGCCTTTGTGTAACGGATGCCATGGAAGTACATGTGTTGTATGTGTTGGGACTACAAACAAGGTGTCTGCGTTGCCTTTGTAATGAAGGAAGAGAGGCAGGCTCCTTGCTCAGTGAGGCAGGAGTGAGGCAGTGACCATCGTAACGATTTCCCTCAGCAATCACTTTGCTCCCATGATTTGCTTTTTTTTTTTGATTCCCATGATTTGCTTTACTTTTCCTCAGCTGAGGAAAAGTCTGGGAATCTTAATTTCACACCTTTGTTGCATGCTGTGGAATCTGAAATCACTAACGAACAAACATTACCAGTTTCAGTTCCTTTATCAATCTTTATTTTTGTAGACTTATTTGGTTTTCGTTGCTTGTCGTTTTACCCTTTCCAGATGAAAGTGACAATTGACAGCAAGAATGACCACTCCACGCTACAGAAATGAACTAGAAAATGATACTGAGAAGCAAGATGTTTGCGTGAGCATATTTGTAGAGGATTAGGCTTTGGGTGGGTGGAATGTGCCTGTTGCAAAGGTTCTGTGGTAAAATTTACTGGAGCATAACATTAGGGATTTGAAAGACATGGATAAACCAAACCAACGTATGTGTTTGCACTGTTTAGAATGGCATTTACAACACAGGGTGGTAAACCAACCTCATTCAAAACAAACCAATTCTCAAGGCACTGTGTAGATCAGCAGGAAATTGAAGCCTATGCTCAGAACAAGGCCAGAAGAGAAACTCGTACAGTTTGATGGACAATGCAGGACTGCACTGGGGTCATGACAGGAGGTGACGAGGAAGGAAAAGCTAGAAGAAAGTCAATGTAATTAAAGATCAGAGAAAGAGCAGTGCAATTGCCTTTAGAGCCCATGTTAAAATTTTTCACTTACTAAAAATGTATTTTTCAGTAATACTACACTGACAACAGTAAGCTATTGTGGTGACAAAAATTTATTTCCTTTATTCAAGTTATTTCCTGACAAAAATAAAGTGTTTTCTGTCAATTTTAACGTAACCAAAGAATAAGTCAGCTCTGGACTGGCACTTAACCTAGGCTGATGTCAGGATGTGTCTGTCACACTTCAGCTCAAAGTAAGTGTGGTCAGAATCAGGTGTAGCTGTAATATATTTAATTGAATTTCACAAATTTAGGCTGACATAATTTGGAATAATGCCTTGGCATCACAGTAGCTGTTTAATTGCAGTGTTATTAAAAAATTCTGTAGTCATTCAGTATGCCACGGCTTTATACCACACATTCATACTCTCAGAGATATTATTAAATTTAACAGTTGTTAATTTCCCTGTAGTTTGAAATAATACAGATGTTCCGAACTTCTGCTACAAATTATACATTAAATTACCCAAGCCTGTCAATACAAATACCTTTTTAAACATCTACAAACCCAGCAGTTGTAGCCCAGTTTGGGGGCACATGTACTTGCCCATAAGATTGTGTGTGTGGGATCTGTGCATGGATGTTTAGGCTAAAAGTTTTAAAACAGGAGAAACTGCAGAAGATACTGAGATCTCTGAAGTTTGGAAACATGGCTGGTAGGTAACTGAACAAGTACCGACTTGTGAGTCAACATTCTCACTCCTCCTGCATGTTGTTAAAAAATGGTTTAGTGCTGGTGTTTCAATAGCTATGAATTGTAGTTAATTCCAAAGTGCAACAGAACATACATGCACACAAAGAGAGTTTATTTTGCAATGATAAATAAAGTGAACAGCTACTTCACACTGGTAATTATGTGGCACTGTAAGCCTAGGAAGATAAAATGCTGACTTCCTAGCACCATTATTTTTTTTCAGAACCGCTATTTTCTTTCTCTCGTTCACTCTTTCTCATTGCCCAAATTGTTTTTTTAATGACACAGCTTACGTGCATATAATGCTTTTCATCCCGAACAATGCCAAAGTGCCATACAGACTCTGTATTGTATTAGTGAGGCTTCACAACAAATGCATTTTTCTGTATTAGCACTCTCTAGAAAGAAGAGGACCCTGCGTACATGACAGAAAGTACGTCAAGAAGACAAGAGCATGTATATTCACATATGACATAAATTGTTAGATCGAGAGTGAAGATTAAAGTAGAACCTCCAATACTGTCTGTATTTGTTTTCCTTTTAATAGTTCCAGTATTTTAATGGCATATTAGTTAAGGTTTCATGATTTGTAGGATAATCAGCAGGTATTCCAGGCTTCTCTAAGTTATGGAAGAGAATGAAGTGGGAAACATAAAATGTTCTATAAAAAAACTGAAAAATGTCTTTCTGAATTTAATCTCACCATATAAATCGAGTTTTCATTTCCATTTGGCTTCTTTTGGTTTTTTGATAAATAGATGTCTACAACTCTCCTCCTTTTTCTGTAATGGGGAAAAAAGCACAGATTTTTTTATGATTGTTTTGTAACTATTATTGAATACTTTTTGTTTTGCATTTAACATCCAAAACATTGTAGTAGCATGTACATTGTAGTACTTTAAAAGCATACGGTATTACATATAGTAAGGCTTGCATTTGAGGTAAGTGTTACCTATATTTTCTCATAATTAGTTATGAACCTTGCCCTTGATAAGTCCTCTGGGATATAAACCAGCTGAACTTTGCAGCTATTTAGTGTCTCTATGGGGGTTTAAATAAAAATTCTGCATAATAGTCTCTCAATCTGAGGGAATTTCAGTTCTAACTTTGACTGTAGCATTTCAGCAAGGTCTAAACCAGGTTGATAAGCTCTGTCTGTAATTATACTATTAAAAATGCAGCTCTATATCCTCGTAATGATGTGAAATTCTTCCGTCTTTGCTTGAATCTTAAGTAACAGAGCTTTTCATAGAAACTCTGCTTTCGTAGGAACCACTGAATAGACCTACCTTTTCCAAAACTGCGGGGACCTGAAAGTGTAACACCTCTGCAACTTCCATTTCAGCATACAACAAAAAAAATGGTGCACGCTGTATCTCAGTTTCCCCTTTGAAAGGATTTCTGAGCTCTGGGTCTGTTTGTGCGTCATGTCTAATAGTTCTTGCGTACCTCTTGTGTCTCTCCCTGCGCCATCGTGTGCCCATGAGTATTGGTCGTTGCGCGAATAACGCGTTTCCACGTGCTCATTGCGACATATCATAGATTTAAATAGGATCTTAACAGCCCTAACATGCTGGAAGGAATTCTCCCAGCAATGCCCATTGCTAGGCAAAACACTGAACTCCTCATCCATAGTGGTAGCCCTACTGACACAAATACAAGGTCAAGCATTCAGCATTGTTTCCTCCTCCCCCATAAGCAGAAGCGCTCAGTGGTATAAATCTAAATTCCCTGTCATGAGTGTGACAAAAGTGGACCTACTGTACTGTTCTCTGCCTTGTGGTTTAGATTATTTGCTCAAAACTCTGGTGACCTTTGCAAGGGTAAGAAGGTGCTCTGCCGTGACACAATGGCAGCCGTCACCATCATCCTGCTTAGTGGTTTGCCTGGAAATTGCTCGCAATTTAGAAAAGCTTTCCTTTTAATTTAGTGCATATGTGAAATAAATTATACTATGGAATGGTGCTGTCAAATATTTATTCAGTATCTCAGTACTTGAACTCACTTGCCAATCAGATAAAATTAGTTTTGAATTCTTTTATACTGACATCATTTTCCTAACTTACAAATTCACTCTCAGACACAGAAGTAACGAATGTTTGCATTGGCCTGTTGTGAATAGCAGCAATGTTTAGGAATTTTAACGTACACTTCAGTGTTTTCATAATGTCACTGTGAATCAGTGCTTAATTTTAGCTAGAGACAACTTTGTCCTTAAACTACTTACTTTGTGTATTTCCCTATTTTCTAATTCAGCCTGAGTGTTAACATTGGCTCCTTTTAGATGATTTGCATAGAGTTTCAAAGGCATAGGATTTCCCAAGACATTACTAAGCAGCAACAGTGGCTGCAAAGCCAAGTGTATACTGCTGGGTCAACAAGATTGGCTTTTAACAATCAAATAGAAAACATAATTGAGAATAATGACTAGTATTTTGAGAATTGTTTTAGTGTATATGTTACTGTGCCAACATCTTTCCACATAATCCTCATGATTATCTCTCATAAAAATAGCATATTAACTTGTGAAGTTTATGAAAATAAGGCCTGCTCTAAAATGTGCTGAAGTCAGTGCAACTAGTTTAAAAATAGATTTTCTTCTCTGATATTTGCTTCAGATAGGATGATAAGTTGTTGTGTTATGCTTTAAGCACTTAGCTGAAAATTTTGTACAGAATAAAGTCAACCATGTAGTATACAGAAGTAGCATCTTATTTGGATTCATTTTGTATTGCTAGATGTTGGTCAAAATCCAAAAACTAAACACAGACAAAAATGGATCTATATGGTTTTGCTGAATTTGCTCACTGAAATGTAGTAAATCCTGAAAATGTAAGAGCTCTAACAACATTGCATTCCCATTGTGTATTTATCTTTTTTCCTTGTGTTTTGCATGACTGAGAATTTTATCACTGTCAATTTTCGGTCAGAGAATAGAACTTATTTGAATAAGCTTTGCATGCCCAGTGTAAAAAAAAGAAAACTGTGCATGAAATGATGGTGAGCAATTCATTTTGAGTCTCCAGTTTTTCAGGTTTCTGACTGGATTTTGTTCCTTAAAGTCTTGTCTGTGTGGCTGCATTACTGATACCTACATCACTAGTGAGGGTTCCCCAAAGCAGCCGGGTTCTCAGGAGTGCGGGTGGGAACGTTGCTGAAGCCATTAGTGGCAAACAGTAGAAACATGGGAAGGTGAACACGTCTCTGCCCCTTGTCTGCCAGGAGAGAAAGAGAATCTCGCTGTATGTATGCTGACTGCCAAGGGTAAAACTTGAAGAATTAGGTTAATTGGGCAGCTAGGAACAAAAAGGTTACTTTCTTAAGCATTGTCATTTTTTAGGAAGAAGCATCACAACAAATCTGTAATTCGAGTGGTTATTTTTCTCTTTTTTGATTCAAAGCCCTAACGGTGCTTTTATAAGGACTGCTTCTGTGTAACTGAGCCATACCAGCTTTTTACTAGAAGTTATAATGGAAACAGCAATTAGATATAACCATATACAGTCTAACTTGGTAATAGAGTCCAGCTTCTGTGGGGCCATTTACATCTGTGGTCATATAGAACAGCCTGTTACGGGATTATTCAAGAACAAAGTGAGCTCAGGCTGAAGAAATCCCAAAGAGTACTTTTGTACTCCGAATTTCTCAGTCATAACCAAGTATGCAGCTTTTTTTTTCACGTCGTGTTATGCACAACCAGACCATAGAAAGTATCGCTTCCACCATTTACAGTGAAGAAGGCCAAGAAAAAAAGGCTGAGGAATCGAGGATCTGAAATGGTGGTGTGTGGATGGACTGCAGAGGTTTTTCTTGTGGTTCATTGGAAAAAAAACATTTTAGAACTATAACATGGTAGATTAAGCTACCGGTACCGGAAGGGAATGGGGTCTGCAAGTAGATATTTTCCTTACAAAGTGGTCTGCTGACTGAAAATCTGGAGCACCATCAGAGTTCAACTAATTGAGCCAGACAGCTTGTTAGACTGTCTTATAAAAGCTGGATGTCTTGCTAGATAGCTTTTGGCACTTTGAAGAATAGAGAGGCAGATTTATGAACTGGACAAATGAGCATTACAGTCAGGAATTTTTCTAACAGTTTGGCTGTATCTCTGAGACCCTTTGACTTTCAAAATGATGCTGCTTCAAAAGCTAGTTTCTGCCAGCTCCTAAATGCACCATTCAGCCTCGGATATAACTGCTGATTTTAAGCACCTTCTCTTCCTGTGCAGTTCACAAAAGAGCACCAGGATAAGCTTAGAGTCTGTTTTATCCCCATTTACCCAGTAACATGAAAGCTTCAAAACAGCAAGAAGGTTCAGGAAGGAGACAGGTGTGCCCCTGCACAGAGGAGGAACAGGGTGATGTTAACATGCAGAAGGAGCTTGATGCACTTCTGGAAAGGTGAACCTGAATCTTCATTCTCCTAGCATTGCTGAGACTTTAGAAACATTCAGCTTCCTCATGGCGTACGTCTAGCCATAGTGGGCATGCATCTCTGCGATACACCCATAAAACTCTTGTGTCAGGTTCAGTTTGGACAGGAATTACTGAACCCGTTCCATGGCTTGCTCTCAGCAATTAAGCCCTAACTCACCATGTCCTGAACTACACTGTCGATCAGTCTCCATATCCTCACCACCAGCAAGCAGCCAACAGCAGTGCTGCCAAGATTTCTGCACTTGTTTCTGCCTCTTCTGTGCTGAACGTCATTCCAATTCGGATCTATCAAACTATCCACCACAGAAACTGAAACACTGTGGGCAGAGGAATACACAAAATCAGAATTTCTTGGAAAAACCCCAGTCACTATAATTGTAAATAGCTGTTTTTCTTCTTTGTATGCTATTTCCTTTATGGATTCCACAATTTCTGATTTCCGAGCTTTAGATCAGCTTAGAGTGGAATAGATGGATTTGTGCCTGAAAATGATTGAAAAATAAGGTAGTAGCTGCACAGAGAGGAGCTTGTCAGGTGGTATTTCCAGTACAAGTTGTGTTAATCATACCAGAAATACGGTGATACCTACAAGGGTGTCAGACACCTTAGCTGCACAAACAGAAGGAAACAACTGAGACCAGGGAACACTGTCAGACTTCTGTAATTTTTCGATGATGCTGCTCCCTCTCCTAAAAAAAAACAAAACAGAAAATGCAAAGCCATTGAGAGTTAAAGACTTTTTCATCCATCACAAAGACCTGGTCAACTTTGGAGAACTTTCTTATTTAAGCTGAGCTGTTACTGAGATGTTGTTAAGGCTATTAAAAGCAAAGCAAACCAAACTGAACCGGAGGAAACCAAATACCCACCATACCCAAGAGGAAGACGATGCTGTGGCTTAGCATGTTCCCTTCTCACCCCTGGCAACCTGAGGACAAATAGTGCTCACCGCTTGCCTGCGTTGTCACACTACCCCTCACTTTTGTCATTATTCGCTATCTGTGGTCAGAAGAGGACACGTGGCCTGGTGGACCAGCCCTAGAAATGAGGCAGAAGAGTGTTTTGGTTTCAGAGCCAGACTCAGAGCCTGTCCTCATTTGGGAATTGAGAAAGGAGGGAGCATGGCAGTCACAAAATTCCACTTTTCCCTGTTTTGATCGCTGCTTCTTCTTTTCACCAGTCTTCAGGGTGCACACTGCTCTTTTGCTACTTTGCAGGCAATAGATTTTGTCAGTCTTCAAAAATCCTGCACTAATAGGTAAGAGTAGAGGAGGAAGCAAACGTACGGAGGAAGCTCAGACTGAGTTTTGGCAAATCCTGCGCTTGATCCGTGTTGCAGTGTTGCCAGCACTAAGTGTTCCAAAATCATACGTGATGAGGGTGGCTTAAAAATAATCAATTTGGAGTTCCTTTTTATTTGCCTTCTGGCTTAAAAATAATCAATTTGAGGTTCCTTTTATTTGCCTTTGGTTTCTTAGCCTTCAGGGTACACTCAGATAATGTTTTCTCAGAAACCACGTGTGCTAGAAAGCTGCTTTCTCTTTTCCAAATAAAAATTACTATTTCTCAAGTCAAGCCCCAGCCCTATGCTAAGGCTTCACATACCAAATAGCATGAGATGTGCAATAAGCTTACTAGAGTTGCAATCCTTCATCTTGTTCCCCTCATATTTTGTTTTGTTTGTTGTAGTCCAGGGTAGGATGACAGAGAAAGAAGAAATTGGACAAGTTAATATGAATAAAAACATGAGAACAGAGAGGGAAGGAGGGGCAGCAACTTAATAGATGAAATAGAAAACAGAGAAAGGAAAGCAAGGGTGGAAACAGAGATGAAGCAGGAGGATGGCAGTATTCACAATGGGGAAGATTTAGGAGGAGAAAGCAAAGCAAACGGTTCAACAGGAAATATCATTCTGCATATACCCATCATTTTAGCATGGCAGCTGCTTTGGGGCTCTGGAAGCTATCAGGGCTATAAATAGCTATGTATCTGTAATTAATGATTTGAAGTTGTGCCAATATTTGACCAAGGATTAGTGCTGCTAAAGCAAATGGGCAGCAGCATGTGGACTTTTGGAGACAGGTGTTTTCAAGCTTTTAAATGCCGCACACTCACGTGGTTCTGCATATATGTGTTTTCTAGAGGGCAAAGTTGACGTGAAATTCAGAGATCTTTAAGAGCGTTGGGTTGGAGGGAGACTCTTAAAATTCTTAGGTCTGAAATTAAATCTGCAAAATTTGTTTTCTTTAGCAGGTATGTAACTCTGCTGAGGACTGTCACAGTGTGCTTTTCTGTAGCCTAAATATTTGTGATGCCTGACTTTCAGAAGGCTTAAGGAATAATCCAACAAAACACACTAAAGTCTAGCTATTTCTTCAAAGTAGAATGTTGTTCTCATTTTTAAAATTTGTTCCCCTTTTACACCCTGTATATTTTTTGCTAGTGTGCCTCTTGTAGCATTCCTGTCCCTTTCATTTGATGTAGAATTGTCTTTTCAGTGCTCTCTCTTTTATTAGACTTTTTTGTGTTTTTCTGTCTCTGCCCCCAAAATCTGAGATGTCCTACTTAATGTACAGTGAACTGCCTCCCACCTCCTTTTAAATCTGTCATTGAATTTGCAAGATTTCCAGCTGTAACATGCTCTCTTTGTATCCATCTACTCTTTCTTACAGCTTGTGAAAGAGATGTGTCATGTTTAGTCCCTGTTTAGGCACTCTGTGTATCCTGTGTCCCTATGGAACGAAGAGCAATTAATAAGTTACTTAGTTCAGGAGGCTGGATTTACCTTTGTTGTAGTTGGTGAGCCATACTTAATCTAGGGTAAATGTCAGAAATTTTTTCCCCCAGATTTCAAATGCAAAGCCCAGATTAAAAGAAGGTTCCTTGTACGATCTACCTGGATGGAAGTGTTTTCACTGAGGGCTGAATACAAAAACAGGGGCCTCTAAGGATAACCATAGAAGCACTGATACCGTGCCTTGGATGGGAAGCTAAAATTGCTCTTGTGGTACAACTCCGACTCGTGAAGAAGGTTGAAACACTGAAAAAACCAAACTTCTCTCTATTGCATTCAGAGGCACAGAATATTTGCACTTGCATTCATGTGCAAAGCTCTCATGCACTCATCTCTCCTCCCCTAAGACTGCTTGTGGTAAGTAGTAGTCCTAGTAGTAAGTTGTTGCTCCACGAGGGCAACAACTAACTGAGAGACCAAAAAAGATCAGTCAGATAAAGAGAAAAGATGGATAGGTAAATATGCTATGACCATAGAACAAGCCAGAATGAGCAGGTCTTATTTTAGGCACTATCTATTGGTCAATAAGTCATTGTTGATTTAAAATTGGCTTTTGGTAAAGTAACTTGGTCAGCAATGCCTCAGCTACTGAAATTAGATCATATTTATTGTATAACTAAATACTGGTTTATTTATTCAAATATTTTATCAGATACCTTACTAATCAACCTTCCTATTCCATAACCTTTTTTGGCAAATTTTAAGCTTTAAATCTAGCTTCATTTCATGCTTTAGAGCATCTTTTGTGTACATTTACTGAACCATATCATATGCTCATGAGGCACACAGAAAAAATAGCAAAGTTCTCCAAGTGGGAAGCCTTAGCCACAAATCTAATTTTGGAGGTATCAGCATATGATGAGGTCTGCAACATTAGATCCATGTCTGGAAATCACCTGTTGCCAGGTCCTGAGCTGCAAAATTAAAGAAGCAAGGAAAATATTTCTCCTTTTTTCTCTCCCTCCCTCTTTCTCATACACCCACACGAGCACACCCACCCACACAAGTGCGTGTGCATACGCACATGCACATACACTCAAAAACCTTCCGTTTTGATTCAGATCTCCCAGCTTCTTTGTACAATTACAAATTGCAGATGTTCCAAACTTCAGGGCAGGGTTCAATTTCATTTGCAAATGAAATATATGATTTATATATTGAAAAAAAAAAATTAGTCATCTCCTCAATAGCAATATTCAACCCCTGGACTGGCCTGGGAATCCAGAGTTATTACAAATTTCCTTCTACTTCTAGAGCTAAAATGATCAATTCTTTGAGAACACGCAGTGTTGATTTTTCTTTTACCAAATGAGGGAGAATACTTCTTTTCTTTTTAAAATAAATATTTTAATATCAAAAATACCCTGACTACTTCCACTGCTTAGAGTGCATGTTTTGATGTCAGTTTAAATTTAGTGTAGAACATATATGTATTTTCAGTATTTTTTTAGCTAATAATAATCCACTACTATTTTTGTAGCAGGTAATAAAAATCGATGGTTGCAATGTTTATAGCCTTGCATTTGTGGATACACTGACTACAATTTCTCACGTTATTCAACAGCTGACCAGTCCAAGGGGCTGACATTAACTCATAGACTGTTAAGACCAATTACTGATTTTGGTACACAAATTATGTTGTTGCTCAATCCCAGTTGTCATTATGGCTTTTAGGGTGTACTTTAACAGATGTTCAAGTGTTAGTCAACTCCAGACAATTGGACTTACTGTAAGGATGGAAGTATGGTGAATTAGATGTTTTGGATGGTATTTGGCAGGTAGTGTGAATATGGTTTGAATATTGTGTATCCGCTTTCCCTGACACAAACCAAGGTGTTGCATTGAAAGGGAGAAGATGCAAGATGGTGTTCCCAAAGTGTAACCTAGCCATTGTAAAACTGACGGCAGGTAGGTCTGCTGTTGTAAGTTGCTTAGGTATTTGATCTTCCTTGAAACAACATTCTCAGTATCGTCATACAGCCCAACCCAACTGCCCCCTGCTCATACCTCTGAACCCCTGATAACCATCGCCTTGCACAGGACCCTGACACTGGCTTTGGATCAACTGCACTTTTCTTGGCCCTGTGTCTGTCCAGCAAATCTGGCTCTGCTTCTTCAACCTTCCGCCAACCCCCTGGAAGAGGTAAGTGTCAGCATGAGACTCAGAAGCCGAAGAGTTGGAGAAAAGATGCAGAACAGATGCAGGAGAAGAGATTGAGAGGAACCTGATAAACGAGTTTTCTGAAAAGATGGAAAGTCACACTGTAGGCAGGGAAGTAGGTGGGGGATTGAGAAAAGAGAAATTAGGCTTCCGCAGCCTAAGAGCTAAAGAACTTGATCTTTTTCTTTCTGTCCTCCTTCTCTCCATGCTTCAGTGCCCCCGTGTCCACAGTAGGTTGGTACCATCTGCATCTGCATTTTCTTTTCTGATCTACTCTCTGTCATGCTAATTACTCTAGTGATCTTTGAATAAAACCCTGCACATATCACTCATCAGCTTTACACTCCCAGATGCTCAGTTCCACTCTCCTCAATTACCCGCATATCCTGGAGACATCGTGGAGAGGTGAGAAAGAGGTCGGACTGTGAAAGCTAAGTTTGCTAACTGGAGGAAGGGAAGATGGGGAGTGTGGAAGGGCATTTCCTTCCCAAGTATGAATGACCATCTATGACAAAAAACACTCAAAGCTTCTTCACCATTTGCCTTTCTCATATTCTGTATTGTCTTACCAAAAAGTTATAGTGACTTTAGTCATGCTTGGCTTGTGCAAGGAGGAAAGGCATTTCAAAGACTGGTATCAACAGCCATGCCTTCATCTCCCTGTACTCAGTTCTGCTGAGTTAGGAAACATGACAACATTATCCTAACTGCTTCAGTGTGTTTGAGCAATGTCATTTTTCCCGAGTGGAATTAGGAAAACACAGCGCTTTGACATTTGCATAAAGCTCCACTTAAAAGTACTACTGTTTAAGCGCAAAGCACTATCAGAAGTTCTTGCATAGGCTTTGCAAACTGCAAAGTGTCCAGGCTGAAACTCACTTACATTTCATGACTATACCATGTCTGGTTACTGTGACAGCCAGCCATAAAAACCTTTTGCTTCAGTATAGCCCTGTGCTCTCTTTGGCTCAGCTGTTTCTTCCACCTTGACCTCAAACTCCAGGCTTTGAGGTGAAGAAACTTTTCAGTTGCACTTCGCTCAAAGCAGCACTTGGTCACATCCCCCGCAGTTGAGAACCTGTGGGGTGGATCAGAGCCACAGGTCGAGCTGCATAAGCATGCAATAAACAAATTTCAGCTGAACTGGCTGGTATTGTAAAACGCTGCGGTTTAGGTGGGCTCTATTTCAGAGGTCTGTTGTTTAAATGATTACAAATGGACTGGTAACCCATTCCCAGGAGGCATAAAAAATGACAAGTCAGTTTAGTCAACATGTAGATTTTTGACCAGTCAGCATTTGACCAGTCAGCTTTTAAACACCAGCTGGGCTTTACAGCAAAGCCATGGGTCTATAACACAACATCCAGTTCCTTCGCATGCAGCACTAGAGAGCAGAGCTAACAGCTAATGAGAAATTAAGGGTGCCTTAAGGTCCAGGGAACATATAATGCAGTTAAACAAACTTTTAGGAAATAGCTGGAGAAGGAGGCCGAGACACAAAAGCCGAAATATTAGGTGACTGGTAAAATAAATGGCGAATTAATTGCTGGAAGCATGACAAACACTACAACCATGGCCTTGCATATTCCCCACGGCCCTGGTTAGGAGTGTTTGCAGCTCTGAGAGACACCGTTTCCAGCTTTCTGCATGCCTCCTTCTCCCATATTTGCAAGGGTCTTTTTGCAAATGGAAGGACTAGTAGACGTATCCTTTTGAAAGCTAAAGCTGAGATGCTGGGGCACAATTCTGCTGCAGGAAGACAGCTCCATGCCAAGTGCCATGTGCCAGAGAGGTGGGACCTTATAAATTTGCTGGCGTCAAACTCTTCCTGCCACAGGCGCTCTGGCCCTCCAGTATTCCTGGGTCTCCATGCAATGAGGCTCATAGATGGCTGGAAGGACTCAAGGTGGGAGTGGATGGAGAATGTGTGGGGATCTGTGATAAGTGCTCAAGTCCAAGCTGTTGCTTGTTGGTCCACATTGACCCAGTGTGTCCAGGTGAAGTAGAGTGATACCTGCAGCGTGGCACCCCGCAGATGCAGGTACAGGTGCTGGTGTGGGCACCCCGCTTCAGAGGAGACTCCCAGCATCAGTAAGACTCCTAGAAAGGGACTGTCTTTTCTCTGGTTGTTGCCCAGGGACCATGAGAAGATGAGTCACATCCCATGCTTGCTCATGCCGCACATCGCCAGTCAGCAGCTATTGACCAAGTAGATGCAGGTAGCCTTGAATTGAATGTAATTGCTCTCTCTCATCCAACTGAAGACCATGGCTGGTGAAGGTTAGAGGGTGGAGAAAAGGAGGGCGAAACTGTGAAATGGGAGTGGTTCATCTGCAGGCTAAAGAGGGAAATCCAGGCAAGGTATTAGATTCTGTCTTTACCCAGTCTGGGTAAAGATGCCCACAGAGACCAAAGAGAAACCATTTGGCTAAACTTGAGTACTTTTTTACACTGCTACCTAATTTTCACCCATTAAACTGCTGCAAGGTTTTAGAAGAAGAAGAAAGTAAAAATTATCACTCTCCCCCTGGCCAAATAACACCAACCAAAACTGGCCAGATATTTGGTTTAGCTCTGTTCGTCAGGAAAAAAATTGAGTTAATTTTGTATATCACTAATATGGCGGCTGCCCTTTTATGGCCAGATATCTTCATTCTTTTCTTGAGACTGCTCAGTCTTCAAGAAATGAAGTGTGATTTTTACAGTTTACGTGGCAATGATTTATATGAGGGTCGTGGCCTGTCACGTGGCAATGCCTGACCCCACATAACATGATGTAAGTGTAAGAATCACACTCTTTCTCAGGGTCAGCAGCACCATGACACAGGTCCCTGTGTTCGACACACCACCCACAAAGTGGGGCATATGCCTTTTCCCTTTCTTTTTAATTTTATTTTTTTCTTGTCAGCTCCCTGAATTACTTTCAGGTAGTTCTACACTTTTCTACTTTTTCATTTAATTAGGTGCAAACACTCTGTATAAATAAAATAAAAAGTTCCCTGCAGCTAGTAGACTGTTGCAGACTGCCAGACACTGAAAAATGTTTGTCTCTGTTACTGTTGCTTAATAATTCACGTTTTATAAACAAAGGAATCTTTCTCTCCCTCTTTTTTCTTTCCCTTTTCCCGTTGGCTTTTAGGGGTTAGAAGCTTGGATACAGCTGCAGAATAAGTTTGGACCCCAGTATACAGTAGGTGTACTATCCATGAATACAATAGGTGTACAGTACTACCAAGGTTTCCTGCCTGCCTTTCGGTCGCACAGACTCCATATCCTTTAGGAGATGTCAATCATTGCATTGCTTGTATGTAAATGCTATGTCGTCTGTTAGGTATTTCAGATCCCTTTACATGGTCCTTGGCAAGCTCAGCCATAATTCTTTATGTCCGGTTTCTAGCAGCAGCTAAAGTCATAGACTTCAGGGAAGAAGACATCCCCCATAATAATGATATGATACTACAAAGGTATCTATAAAGAAGCTTACGTTGATTTACTAAGAGTATATCAGAATGGTGTGTAAAGTTGGTTATCTCCATTTATATGTGAATAGAGAGAGTCTGAAGAGGTTGTGCAGACTTACAAGTTGACGTGTTAGTAAGCTGCAGAACCCAAATCCTCTTGGTTTCCACAGTTTATCCAGGGAGAGCCATCGCCAACATGTCTGGCCTGTAGGAAATAAACCATTTCATGATATTTACATGTATCAACTGGTATCTGAAAGTTTGGATATGATAACTCATACCTGGGCATGGATCACCACGAATGGTTATGAAGTTATCCAGTAGTGCCATCATTTTATGCAGGCTCTGCAGCTTAGTGTAGGGCACATAGCAAGCTTTATGCCTCAGTAATTTCTGTATTTATTTCCTTTCAACTTCACCTGGAGACAGTACTTCAGAAGTTCCAGACTGCATGATAAATTCCAATAATCATGCTGGTTAAAGCAATTTAGTCACCACCTTGCTCACATATTAATGTAGATCTCTTTCTGTAAAAGAAGAATTAAAATTTAAGATGATAAGTAAACCTAAAGCCTATAGTGCATTTAAATTCAGTTCTTCAAGATAAATTATGCAGTCTGTCAACATCTGAAGCTATTGCATTATGCAGAGAAACAAGTTATACAGAATCTCATGCTTTAGTGACAGAGAGGTATCTTTTTTCTGAACAGAAAATTCATTTCTATTGTGCTTTATTCTGATATGAAAAGTGACCTTTCCTATGACTTTCCAGCATTCTTCAAAGACCAGATTCTTTGCCAGCTGCAGCACTTTAACAAATCTGCCAACATCTGCCCAGCTTGGCTTGAGATAGCAAATGTTTCTGAGAGCGTCTATTTGCTCAAGGCTTTAGGATCCTAGGTCCTTATCTTGCAAGGCTTAAGATCATGTGTTAGAATTTGCAGAATTGGAGCCTTTACATCTATAATGTTTATAGTATATAAATTTTTAATGGCAGAAAGTAAATATTCCTAGCAGTCGATATGAAGAGACCAAATACAATAATCTCTATTGTAAATACATGTTTCTGTTTTCAAATGTGTCTTTGTTCACTTGTATTTCTTTTAGGTGTTTTATTTAGTATTAAAAATCCACTCTAACTTGAATGACATATTCCAGATGTAAATGTATATAGATGCTCTTCAGGTACTAGATGGCCAAACCATTACTGTGTGCTTAACAGCACGAGTGGCTTGTGTGTGTACATTCATATGTGTATGTATGTACTTTATGGCCCAGTGCCTTCACATGTCTTACTCCCTATGTAAAAGTTTGCATATAGTGAAGCACTGTTTTATAAAATATCACCATTGGCACATTCACTGCTCCCAAGCAAGGCATGATCTAGGAGTTGTGTAAAGCTGCATGTACAATTAATCTTCTGTAATGTGTCATAATACATTGTACATCATACACTGAATAGTTTGACCAGTGTGTTACTGTAGGGCTATGAATGCCAGAGGTTCTGAGCAAAAGGTTGTATCTGTTTCTAACCATCTTAACTTCCAGATCGCATTTGGAGTTTCTGGTTCCAAGAAGCCCAAAAACTCAAGGTGGGGTTTTTGCCTGATGAATGTTGATTTCAATGCAAAACAATGTGTACATCAGTTCAGTACAAAACCTAATCTGCTCAGCCTTATGTAAATCTTCCAAAATACACTAGGCTCAAGGATTTTTGCCGATAGAAATATTGGATTGGAAGGACAACTGTTTGGCAGTGAGGTACTTACCTTCCAGGAGTTAATAACTGGTAAGTGTCCTTACCCTTCCACACTTACAGAGTCACTTTACAGTTGAGATGTGATGACAAGAAAAAGCCAGGTCACCCTACAAATGGTTCACCTTCAAAAAGGATCAGATCCCATGGTCTGTTGTAATTCTTTAAAATCAGTAAGATTTTCTACTCAAGAATACAAGCTGAGATTTTCCAAGACAGGAGCCAGAGTGGCAACATGCCTTTACATATATCAACACAAGGAAATGATCCAATTGTAGCAAAACTCATCCAACAGACCTTTGGAATTTCAGACGGAAATCCGGAAGATACTGTCCTTTCCTCCAGCTGCCTTGGCCAAACTCATGAGGACAGCAAAGGGCCAAAAAAGTCATCATCCCCATGACAAGTGTCAAGGAAACCTGAAGCTATTGCTGTGGTCACATCAAGTCTCTGTTAATGCCTGTGTGTCCTGCTGTAATTAATCACACAATTTCATGGTATCTCTTTGCTCTCTCACTAAAAGTGTGTAGATTCAACATCTTCTCTCATCTTTTTGTATCCACTGATTTTTAAAATAGGGGTAGAACTATTGGCATATCAGAGGGTTAAAACTGCATTTTATGCCACTAGCTATGTCACTAGTAAAAGAAACACAAATAAATTCAAAGAATGCTCCAATTTTCTGTTTCCTTTTCTGTCATGTTGTATATTAATTTCTGTTGTACAGAGCATACAGTTTCTGTTGAAATGAAATGCAGTTATGTAGTTACATGATGCGAACCATCACATGTTAAGGATGGAGTGAGCAAGAAACTGCCCATCCATCTAATTCTGGAGGTGTTCCTTACAAGGTAGGCTGGCAAGGCAATGTAAAGAAACCTGCTGCCATCCCCATTCTCTGGATAAACAGAAAATTCAAAGCTACCTGTCTGAAAGCTTTCAGCATGTACATTCATGTGCCATGCATGGGTATAAAGTAGGGGAAGAAGGCTACGGCTCTTTAAAAGTCAACAGGATCAGAGCATCGTCTGCCTGAATTCCTCAAACGTAGGTATTTTTAATGTTTCCAGTATTATGGTGTCCCTTGCTTCCTTGAATATCATATACAGAAGTTCCTGAGTTTGAATCATTTCAAACCAAAACCAACATTGGGCAGGTTCATCATTATCAGAAGATGCCTGCAACTGCCTACCAGCACCTTACCATGTAGGACACTGGGGCCTCTGATAGTGAGGAAGGTCAGGTCCTTACTTCTATTCCTGGTGGCTCACAGTTCCTAGCAGGCTGAACATTTTTTGCCCAGCTTCAAATTTCTAAGGGAAAAAATTTTAAGAAGCTGAAATAAAAGCAAAATAGGATGGGAATATGAAAACAACATTTCTGAGCCCTGCTCAGTTCCAACAGCAACACAAAACTATTCCGTTTATATATTTAGCGAAGTAAATCCTGGCATCACCACCAGTATGTTTCCTCTTATTGTGGGGGTTTCATCTGAATTCTGTTGGGACAAATATAGAATGAGAATAAGGGACAGATGTCAGTGCTCTAAGAGCTAGCAGGAGCTGGAAAGTCCCTTCATCAGCTGCTTTCAGAGCGTTCAAACCTGACCAGCACCATTCATCTGGACCAGGAGCACTGACAGAGACTGGCTCACGGACTCCTGCTTCGACCTTCAGTTCTTCATGCCCATCCCAAACCCGAGATCTGAAACAGCAGGATTAACCCATCCCAATCCCGACCTTCAGGGAGGCTTAGCTGCCAGGGTCCCATGCTGTTTGTCACCTTTCCTCAGCCCTTACCTGAAAACCGTCACTCTTGCCGCAGCAGCCCCTGACCCCCCACCCTCAGCAATGCACCGCTGGCTGATTTCAGGTTGTGGAGAGAAAACACTCCCCATGTCTGAACCCATCCCTCCAGAGATGCATGGCTAAGCCCACAAACTCACCGCATACCGGCACAGCTATCTAGCTGCCCTTCTCCTCTCAGCCAGGGATTTCTTCTGCTCGTTGCTCGTCCTTTTCCTTCCTTCCCCCCC
>VYZV01014868.1:39151-71874 GCA_013401275.1 Pandion haliaetus | reverse complement strand
CTTTTACATTTCTTCCACTGTGATCCATTAGGTATTTACCGACAGGGTAATGTGACTTTTCACACCGGCTCTCTGCATGCACTGCCCTGCAGACTGGGCTGGATAAAGCCTNCTCCCTCTTTCTTTTTCCACCCCTCGCGCCTTCAGTGCAAACCCAAGACGCAGGATCCTGCCGAGGGAAAGAGCTCCTTGAAATCATCACTGCAGACCCTGCTGCGAAAGTGCAGAGGAGGAGAGAGAAAAAGCCTCGGCAGCCAACCTCCTGCGGCCGAGGGCTTTGCGAGCAGGGCAATGGCTTCAGGCTCTCGGAGATTCTCTCTCACCTTTCTCCAGGGCGTGGGATCTGTCTTCTTCATCCTTCAGATCATCTCTGTTCAGGCTGATGGTGAGTCCCCCATTCAGTTTGGGCTGGGTTGCTATGGCTGGAATGAGCTGTATGTTGAAATGTGTTATTGCAAAAAAAAAAAAAACCCAAAAACAAAANNAAACCCAAAACTTTTTTTTTTTTTTTTTAATAAGAAACTTAAATACACACCCCAGTTCGGGTTAGGAAACGTCTGATGCAGAGGTTTTTGAGACTCTACAAATATCCTGGGGTTAAGCACAGAAAGGAAATAAGATCCCAGAAGGCTAAGATTATTTTATTACAAATGACAAACAAAATGACAGGATAGTGAACTTTTCCAGAGGAAATAAGAATAATAAAACAAAGCCTGAACATGAATAAGAAGACTCAGCTACATTTTAGGAGAGCTCTCCTTGTAATTAAAAGTATCTTATCTCCAAAGAACTTCCCGATCTGCCCGCTTCAGATGCCACCCAAAGTCGATTTATACGGGCAGGTACTTGAGGAAGGGAAGACAAGAAGTCAAAGGCGTTTATAACCTTTTCTGTTCAGTACCACACACGCTGAAGATGACTGCTCACCTTTCTGCACGTGAGTTTCGTCTGCACTTCACTGCCGAGGGATGCGATCAGGACATGAATTTGTCTGAAGCACCAGCCAGCAGTTACTCTGAAATGGGACTTTTTACTTGCTGATGATAATCCTGAATAGCTGCATCCCTTGAAAGTTTCCAGTAGCCTATTGCCCTTTTAATGATTAAGCCTGTAGTAACAATGACCAGCTTGCCTTAGCAAAAACACTATTTATTTTTGAAACGACTGTGTCTTTTCCTGGGAGAGCAATGCTGAATGGCCACATTTTTTCACTTTCACAGCTGCGATAGATTTATGCCTGAACTCGGGATTTTTTTTTATTTTGATACACTAATCCTTTACTGCCAGTGTTTGCTGCATTATTCCAGAAAACAGATCTTAAACATTATAGGGCAATAAAAAACTCTTCTTTTTGTTCTCAGAGTATTTTTTCCTCTTTAACCTAAATTTATTTCAGCTGATGACAAAGTATGGCAAAGGAAAGGGAGCAAATTAATCTTGCCTGTATGTTTCTATCACTTTGTGTAAAATACCTTTTATACAACAGAACCCTGTCTTGTAAATTTGAAGAAAATTACTTTCGTTAAGAATAAAGGAAAATAAATGTGTCAGGCAACTACACTGTGTTGCAGTAGGCAAAACTGCAATTCTGATTTTAGGAAATACTCCTTCCCTAGCAAAATGCCTCTGAAATGAGGGAAGAAAATAATGCACACCCATGAAAGAGGGTTCTCCACAGAACTTAAGAAAAGGGGACAGGACAGGAGTAATTAATTTCCCTTGCTAAGAATGCTTCCCCTGAAGAATTCCCTTATCTTTTCAAGAGCAGCTCCCAACTAGTATTATTTCTATAGAATTAATGGCATCTTCTTGGTTCCTAAACAGACATCCTGTAAAAGAGAAAGGGAAAAAAATGTTGGAGATCAGTTTAAGGCAGAGTTTGTGACAGATTTTAATTGTCACTCAACAGTTTGTCAAATTTACTTCACACATGGTAAAGCAATTACAAGAATTAAAGGGTAGAATTTCTGAAGTACATTACAGTTGCAGTTGTAGAGCATTATTATAATACTGTAGTATCCATTTTTATTTAACTTCTAAGTATCATTGTGAAAAATGTGCAAGTCCTCTATTAACGTGCTCTTCAGTGTGTTCTCCTAATATTAATATTCAAGCAAACAACCGTAACACTGTCCTATGAACCATCTGGCTTATTATAGATTGATGCAGAAGAAAACACTTCATGTGAACTTTAAAATTTACCACAACATGTAGGCTTACATATTTAGGAAGATCTGAGAGTACGAAACAGGATTGATACTTTCTTTTATAACAGATTCTGGCCTGATCCAGACAGGAAACCACCTTCTCATTTGTGTAAATCGTAGGTGAAAATACAATTGTGCTACTCTCTAACGCCTGCAAATGTGACTTAAGTGCCAAAGGACCGTTCTGGGTGACACATACGTATGTGTGTATTTGTTATTTTTAACTAAAAGTTACTGACTGTTTTGCAAACCGCTGAAGGGATTTTGAATTCACCTTGTAAAAACCCTGTGAAATTCAGAGTGGCCCCTGTTACAGGCAGACCTCCGAAACTGGTTACAATATATTTCCCTAAGGAAGACTTTCACTTTATTATCTCGTACACAAATAATGACAGAGAGCAGGCAATAAAACTGGAGACCATCGAGGTCTGGTGAAGGTGTAAAGCCTCGAAGCTTAATTGATCTCTTTTGACTAGTATTTACCGCAGCGCATATTGCTGTAGTGCAGCTAGACCCCAGAGAGAGCAAGGTAAATGCCGAAATAAAAGATAGCTTTGTTTCGCTTTGCAGTTTTTTTACACTTGAAATGTGCTTGCTCATAGCTGTTGAGGTGGGGGTCAGACGGACGGCAGGCTCCTCAAGGGCTTGTTCCTGCTCTGATGTACCACGGTGTGCCACTACTGTTAGGGCAGTTACTGGAGAATAATACAGGTTATCGTGACTGGTCTCAATTGCACCAGTGCAGATGCAGGCTTTTTTAAACTTCTTTGCATTTGCGCTGGAATAGGAGAACAAGGATGCAGCTTCATGCATTCTGCAGAGGAGTCTCCTTTGCTTTTTTTGACTCCCTCTTTTGTCTTTTGACAGCTGCTAAAATATCCATATGAAATATATACATATGAACCGTAGTTTTCTGCAGAGTACTTGCTCTGAGACAGAGCATGTCGGGAGAGAATGATGGCGATTAATCTACCTTACCAAGACACTCCTGAATTGAAAAAAATGTGCCAATTACAAAACTTTACTAATTGTTCCAGAGTGGAGTTGGTCTGTTGGCTAAATTTGGGTTACATGGAAGACCTATTGGTCAAGCCAGTCACCTGGTAGTGACCATGCATACCAACCGCAGAGGTTGCAAGTGGAAGGATGCTGAATCCAGAAAGGTAGGCGCAATTAGGTGAGGATCTGAGATACATACTTCTGACCTAGAACCAGATATGTCTGGTGTCAAAGGTAGGAAAAAACCCTACTATGCTCTTTCCTTTGGCTTGCTTTGCACCTTTTTTGTAAAGAAAAGGAAAAAAGTATGCTTTTTCTCTTCAGCTCTCTCTAGACACTTGCATTTGAGTAGCAGGTGTTTAAGCATTTCAGGCTCCCACTTGCAAAAGAGCACATACCCTTGTATGTTGCAAAAATCAATGCATAAACAATTCCAACTATTTGATACTAAAGCATGTAGTAAAATTAAAATTTAAACTCAGATTGAATTTAGCTGAGGAGGAACTCAAAGGTGACCTCCCAGTTTTGCTATTTTTCTGATGATGTAATATTTTAAGCAACTTGAATTAAAGAAGACATCATTCACTTTAGTTTCTTGCAGAAATAAACTACATTCATGAGCACTAAGCAGAACTGGTAATTACCCAAATCTCTGTCTGTACTTGTACAGTTTTACTGAATCCTCCACCCATGCTATTACAATCAAGTCCATTGTTACACACAGCCATAGAAATGGAAATTAAATTGCTCTTGAAGTACAGAAGTGACCTTCCCTTCCTCTGCTCTCTTTTACCTCCATTTGAAGTTTTTAACAGTTACGTAAAAATAAATTAGACTCCACATTTGCACAACTTTTACCACATTTATTTTGTTGAAACTGATTAGGTTTTTATCGTTTGAACCAGTAAGTATCATGTCATGAGATCAGCACACTGGGCATGCCTTTTAAAGTGCTTTCATTTTATGTTATTTGTGAGAGACATTTTTATTTCAAAGTATATTTGGCTATGCAGTTCTATGTTTCTTGTCCAAGCATGACACAAATCCTGCTGAAGACATGGTGAATTTTGAACTCATTTCAGTGGGCTTTGAACCATACCTACAGGTCCCAGAAGAACTTCTTGTTGTATCTGTTACTGTATTAGAATAAATTAGCCAAACTCTGTCTTCTTGGTAACCAAGAAAATTGTGCTAATTCCACTGCAATTCCTAAAAGTATGAAGAAACAGGTTTTGGACTGGTTTTATTTTTGAAGGGTCCATTTTTTGTGCTTCCATATATCTGATTGTAGGGAGCTCTTCAGTCTCAAAAGTATATTAAGGTCCAGTTGTTAGAAGCTGAGTTTAGCAAAAATTTGGAAGTGGAAATAAGGTGGAGTGAGAGTAATCAACCGTTGGAACAGTTTACTCTAAAGTGTGCTGTAAATTCTCCATTACTTGGAGTGATTGAATCATGACTGGATGCCTTTTGAAAAGACATGGTCTAGTTCAACCATGAATTTTTGGACTCAATGGTGGAATTACTGGGGGAAATCTAGTCTAGTTATGCAGGAATTAAACAAGGTGATAAAAATGAATCCTAGAAGCCCTGAGATCTATGCTTCTATGGGTATGTTTTCAATCAGAATATATTGGGGTACTCTTAAGTAAAATCTATATTCAGCTATTGCTTGTTTACAAAGTTTTTGTGCCAAACAATAAGAAAAAATATTCTTTTATCGATATATCAAATTATAATCAATATTCTGTGATAATAGTGATCAGATGCTGGGAGAGGCTAATGATATAATATAGACTAGTTATTAAAGAAAGACTCTGGTTTCAAGTGTGAATTTTTCTTTAGAACTATCAATCCAGCTGTTAATCAACAGTTGGAAGAATATATCTTATCATTTATGTCTTACCATTGAAGTTAAAACTTTTTCACTGGTTTCAATGGGGAACCTGAAGAAACTTACCATGACAAGGGCATTTTTCATTCTCAACCTGCTAAACTCAAGATGTGCATTAAGCCTCCTGAGAAAGACTACTTTGCATGGATTTTTAGCTTGATCTTGAAACCAAAGGGACTGGCTTTGATTAAAAAAGGCTTCAGAAAAGTACACAGAGTTTTGGGAACAAATTTCCATACCATCTGTCCCATCATCACATTATGGGAAACAAATGTTATGGGGCAGAAATGAAGGGAGAGAGTTGAGGCTCTTCATGGTAGCTCTTCAAAGGTACCACAAACAAAGGTGCACTACGTTCTTCACACATATAAACACAAAGACATGATCCTTCATCCTGTGCCTTATGGAAATATGGAACAGTCTCATATTTAAAATTGCATATTTAAAACAGAATGACAATACATCTCTTGATACTATCTCAGAGATAAAACTGATTTCAACTACTCCACACTGTCATAATGTGCTAGGGAGAAAGAGGATACCATTTGAACGTTTCACAGCCCCAATACCAAAAATTACTATGATATCAAGTCTGTGAGGCAAACCTTTTTTAAAAAAACTTTCATTACAACTAGCAGTGATAAAAATTTTACAAATATTTAACCGGGACCCTTAGATCCCCAGCTTGAAAATGATACCACTTTTGTGATAAAATGTGAGAAAAATTCAATACATTAATATCTCAAGCATGTTAGCCATGCCACTGTAAGGTGCAGAATTCAATTTCAGTGTCGTAGTCTTACCTATTTAAGGGGATTTCCTGCTTTGATGTGCTTTTGTATTTTTCCTATTACCGTGCTAGCATGTCTCCTGTATTTTTTTCCAGTAAATGCCCCTCAGTAATGTGACACAGCTCAGGATACTGGGGATCCAGCTATTCCAGTGGTCAAGCATCCGATAAGTGAACCTTACTTGCTATTATATTTTCTAAGTAAGAAATTAGGCAAAAACAGAGGGCACATCATAAAAACTGGACAGATAGGCATAGAGCTTCTAAAGCTTTGGAGAAGATTCACAGGTCAGTCTGGTAAGGAGGTCAGCCTTCTTCATCCACTTCTGGCTAACCGGAATTTCCTATAAAGCAGTTCACTGTAATTTTCCCAACCAGTTTACCCTAAAACCTATTTGTCTAGATAATTTGGACATCCCAGATACCTTTTCGAAGGACAAGACTCTGTTTTGAATCAGCATCTTCACAGCTTCTAGTAAAATGTTAATTTATTTTAAGTACTAGCAAACACATAACAGCAGTTAAGGAAAGCTGTCTCAGACTCAGTCTTGGCTAGCTAAACTGTTGTAAAAATGTAATTGTTACTTACTGGTTAAAAGACTAAATTATGAACTTAATTTCTTCTAATTATATCTAGATGGAGCTCAATCCTTAATGATTTTCCTTTCTTTAAGTCTTCTAACGGAAATACTAATAGCTGGAAAATAAGCGTTACTGCCATGTCAAACTAACATTTATGATTTAAGTCAGATGCTACACAAACTTGCCCTATATGTCTTCGATGATGCATCTCAATCTTGACAGTCAAATGGTGAAATGTAGAACGTGGACAAGTTTTTATTTGGGACAATGCCTCAGTAAAGCATTACACTTAATCCCTGCTTACCTGTACAAATGAAAGTTTTTCCGCAGTTTAAGAATGGTTGTTTAAACCCATCATCTTTCTGCTTATATTATCTCCCTCCCTACACCGTGCATACTTCACTATGTCTTTTCATGGCTTTGGAAACAGCAGCCGACATTAGCCTCGTGCATTATTTGGGACATTTTGCAAAAAGAATCCTGACATTTTGGTACTTAGGACTGTAGAGGCTTGCTTTTTTCACTGCTCTCTGTAAATTCCCCTGTTCTAATTACAGTTCATGGTGTTGATTATAGATGAGAATCAAGAGACAATGTAGTCTAGTGGTTAGGACACTGATCTGTGCTTCTGGGTTGCATTCCTTGGTCAACTACTGTTATCTGCCTGAGAAAATCACTCTGGGTACTCTGAATTCCCGTTCCTTCTCATTGCTGCTTGCCCCGCTTATTTAAATTGCTATCTGCCCAAGTCGGACGACTTCTTACTGTGCGCATGTAGAATTCCCACCAAAGTAGGCATCTTCATCAGGACCCATCTGCACTTGCTAGCTAATGTAAACACAAATGACATATTTACTTGAAAGAAACTTTGCATTTTTTTGCTGCAAAAACTGTGATTCTTCCAGTGGGTGAAACCGTGCATGGGTGAGAACTGAAAGCTGTCAGGCACAGACCTACCCTGTATCAATCAGTTCCCTATATTTAGGATTAGATTCAGATTTATCAATTTGTTGAAATAATATGCAGTGGGCGTGGCACTTGGTACAGAATCAGGCTGAATTAGTCTGAAGGATTCCTGATACTGGTCAATACATCCTATGACCGTGAAGCTAGCTACATAGTGAACACTAGGTATGTGCTGGAAGCTATGCATTCAAATAACCACTACCACTAATCTACTTTTGAAATAAGACATACAAAGTGTTTCCAGTCTTTTACTGAATGAACAGTGCTTGAAAATTGTCTCCGTGCACCTGAAAGCAACTTCAACCTGTACCTTGGAAATCTAGGAGATTCCTGAGGGATGTTATCTTAAGAAAGAAGATACTTATGGCAATTTAAATGTCAGCGCTGTAAACTGTCTCATTGTTTATTTCTTTTTCTTGAGACATCCAGCTAATGTGTTTAGTCCATAACCCAGGAACTTCTCAAGCTTCATTGCCAAAACTCCAGCTGCCCTGTTCCCAGTTGCCAAAACCTCTGACTTTCACCCTTACACTTTTCACAGTGTTAGATAAATTAAGGTGAAATAAATGGAACTGAAAAGAAAAATAACACAAGAAATTGTTACACTAAATATGTTCTCATGCTCATTCAAAAAAGCCTTCCATTAAGAAAAAAAATTGTCAGTCTTTCCAGATAGATATGAAAACAAAGTGGCTTTGCAGTGGCATTTAGGCACAAGTTGCCATAGAATTACGTAATTTTGATTTTAGAGAATAAGTATAATTCGATTTCTGACATGGAAGACTGGGTTGCAATACTGGCTTTTAGGTTTGTGCTTACTTCATAGTAGTTGTTATAATGCAACTGTAAAATGCTTAGTAATGAATGCCAGTGTTAGAGCCTACAGGAAATGTTCTGACTTTGACTATATATGTGCATATAAGAGAGTGTCATGCTTTCTTTCGCCAGATCTTAAGCACGGACCTATAGAGGCAAGACAAGCTTCACATATGGGCTAGGACTGAATAGGGGCTTAGCTGTACTTGCCTTTTTGTTGACAAACAAAACTAAGAGAAAAGCTAAGACAAAGGTACTTAACAGTGTTGATAAAATTACTCTTTCCAAGGAGTAGGTTGCTCATAAAAATGTGCTTAGTAAAAGCAAGAAGACTTTATTTGGTGATAATTTGCAATACTTTTGTTGAATATGTGTTGAGTACAAGACAATGACGAGTGACATGTCCTTTCTTGGTGCTGCAGGGAAAGTGTTTGCATTTGAGTCCAAGAACAACTCTCAGGGTCTGGATTTAGCCGAAGCTGAGAAAGCTTGTGTTGACCTGAGTGCTCGCTTAGCAACTGCAGAAGAACTGAAAAGGGCTGTTCTGGACTGTTCTTTCGCTGGCTGCACTACGGGATGGCTCGCCGGTGGCTCCACCGGGTAAGGACAACAGCATAACCCTTCCTGAGAAGTATGAATGACAGTCGAGCACGTTTTCCTCCTTGACTAAGAATATTAGTGAAAAACACTGGCCACAATTCAAGCACCGTGACATATAACTAAATATGCCACTCTCCCCACAAAATCAATTTTGTACAGCTAATGTTGCAGGGACACAAATATTTAGCAATCTCGGATCACATATTTCACAGACCTGAAGCAATTTCCTCTTTCTCTTTCCTTCTGAATTATGTGGTTCCTTTTCACCTGTGCTGAGCCCTAAAGGAGCTGGGAGGCTGAGGACACAGTGCTGGAGTTAGAGTCAGTGCTCCCACTGACTGTTGTTCTCTACTCCATAAGAAGCTCAGCAAACAGAGCTTCTCATGGAAACCATGTATCTGTCTCAGGTATTTGCACATGTCAGAATAGACAGTAGACATGTTCGAATAGGTATGACTTTAGATGTGCTTAGGTATGATAATGCACATGTGGTCGAGAGTTTGCTGAAAAAGCCTACCAGGGAACTGTTACTGTCCCTCGATGTGCTGAACTGTATTATTCAAGGTAGCTCCGGTGACTGAGCTTTGCTTTGCATTACAGATAGCATTGCAATATGTACTGGCCTGCCACAGCCTCGCCAGGAAGCATCGTTGCCTCCATAGAGACCAGTTCAAAGCAGGAATGTACAAGTGTCCTGTGGTGGAAGCCGCTACCCTCTGTTGATCATAGTTTCAGGAGGCTAAAGTCAGCCTTCATGAGTACTCCAAAAGTCCCAATGACTTCCAGTGAAATTTAAGATTTTGAGAATGTATGTCCACATAGGCGCTAGCTGTATGCCAGAAGCAGCATGGCCCTGCCGCCATGCCACCCTGCTGTGGCTGATGGGGGCTTCCCAAACTCAAGCTAATTCAGACTCATTCCAGTCTTCCACAGGTCCAGCTATGTGGCGCTGCACTGAGCCAAGCAGCTACGTCCCAACTGCCCAGTCTCTTCCAAAACGAAAGTCTTCACAGCATGCCTTAGGAACAGGTCGACAGGCTTCGTATTTGACGAAGAGACCAAATCACAGAAAATTCCGTTTTAAAAAAAAACACAAAATGGAGGAGCTGAGGTTTGGCATGAATGTCTCGTGTCACTGAAGCTGGGACCATACAGGAATTGCCCAGAAGGAGCATGAGTAGATCCAAAGCCCCTTCTCTCTTGAATCTGTCCTTCAGCAGGCTTACCAGCCACAGCCTTGGTGTAATATGTATATTCATTCCCTTGAGGTGCTTTACAAAGTTCTCATGAATTAGAGGGTAATACCTAATCTACTCTCAATGGTCAATGGTGATGAAGTTTTGTTTTGTCAAGATACTGTTTCCAAGTTCCCAAACTTTAGTGTATTACTGGATTTTGTGGCAGTTATCAGTTATTTAAGTAAGCATTGTGTATTTTTAGTGATGAAGTTTCCAAAGGACAGAAAATCGCTACTATTAATGAAAGGTGATATTTAAACAACTTCAAGCAAAAGCAACTAGTTCAAAAGATCCTTTTTTTTTCCAGGTGAAAAATTGCTTGAAAAATTGTATGTACTTTTGGTCATTAAAAAAAAAAAAATCCAGAAATCTGTCAGGATATAAGATAGTGATCTAAACCATAAAAATTTTATTGCTAAACCAGCTGCTGAGATGTCATGCAGGCTGAAGAGCCAGGAAAACTATGTGTCTCTAAGAAGTGCATGGCAAAGTTGTTGTACATATTCTTTTATACAGCCTCTGTATTATGGAAGTAAGGAATGATGATGGGTAGGAGAAGAAACCGTCCCTTTTTTATCTAAGCAATACCACTAGTTAGGTCTGAGAGATCCTCAATTAATTACTGCAGGCACTGGAGCTACAACTATTGATGTTGGACCAGTTGTGGACCTATCCCTGAATATCTTTGATATCAAAATTGGATACAGCGATAGTATTGTACACATCACACCATGATGATGTGAGAATGTACACATCATCATACGGATGGAAAGGAAAGGAAGATTTTTCATCCCTTCCAACTTCCCATACTCCATTCCTCCAGTAAACCTGTCCGTAATATGGAAGTCTCTAAACTTTATTCTTCAGGAAGGACATTGTGGGGGCACGTCAGCATGCCATTGCTGTGCAGTCACCACATCTGAGCTTCACCAGAGAGAATAGTTCTTCCGAGCTGGAATTTGATACTCTCTTCTCTGGGACTGTTTTACCCATGACTAGGCAAGCACCAGAATGTATGTTACTTGGTTTTCTGACCTGGATATTTTTGACTCTTGGGAAAAACAGGAAAAGTATAATGCCTAAAAAGGCTACACTGGTTTCACTGTTAGTTAATGCAGCTCTGGAGAAGGAAATGAGGAGTTGAGTGCAAAGTATGGAAATGAGACACAGCTATCCAAGTTGGACAAGCTCTAGTAGAATATAAAGATTTTCAGAGGGATTTAGATGAATGGGCAAAATGACAACAAATGGAGTTCAATGATAATACATGCAGGAGGAATACACAGTCTACCTGAAAATATCTTAGAGGGTTCTGATTTATCTCTGTCAGCCCAGGAAAGATATGAGGACATCACAACAAAAACCTCTGTCAAACTGCAGCTGTAGTAAAAACAAACAAGCAAGCAAACAAAGAAGTTGCTAGAGTGCTTATGGAATGCGATGGAGAATATATATACACACACATATAGGTCAGCCTCCTTTGGAATACTATATATATATATTACTGTTACCACATCTTAAGAAAGGGACTAAAAGAGGCTCAAAAAAGGGCTCAAGAGTAATTAAAGGAATGGAAAAGCTATTAAAAAGGGGCTAAAAATATTTTACTAAATTAGTTACTTAATTTTCAAAATATACCTACAGTTACCTATTCAATACTTCAGGCATTTACTTCATAAATGGGAACAGGACAGCAAGGATAAAGGATAACTGGTAAACAGAAAAACCTCAATCCACACTCAGCTGATTTAACATGGAGAGGGGAAAGCAGGCTTCACAGCATGCCCAGAAGGTTACAGAAGTAGGGAAAATGATTTCCAAAATAAAGGTCTCTTCACTGGGCACACCTTGTGTTATTTATCTTGATGGACCTCCACATCTTTGAATGTGATGACATGGCCCAGGGAAAGGAGTGAGCTCCCCACATTTGCCAGGTCCAAAACTGTTCAGGACATTATAGGTTGGATCTAAAACCTTGGAATCCTCCCAGCAGCTGACTGATGCCCAGTGCAGATCACAGAGCTTTAGTCTAATATTCTCCTATATCCTCTTGGACTGTGTACATCAGAAAGAAGACGCATAGGAGACAACATGATAAAAGAAGTTCCTAATTTCAGGAAGAATGTGGTTTGGTTTATTTATTTGATTCCTGGAAAGTATCCCAACCTTTCCCCTGAGGAAAAATAGATTAGATGTTGGCAGTAGAAGTGAACACAAGCAAATTATATGAGTGAAGTCATTACAGTGTTGCAGATTTTCTGACACACTTCAGTCTTCCTCCCACCAGACTCAAAACCAAACAGGAGCTCTAGCAGAGATGCAGGGACTTTTTCACCTCTAGATCAGTTTTCCATGTTTTGCACAAGTCAGTGATTTGTTCACTTCTGATGGCTATTTTATAGTCTTAGTGAATAATTACAATCCCACTCCTGGTAAATATATCCATCACTGTTGGCTGTCATGTCCTTATTATCATTTTTACAGCCAAATCAGGGCTGGAAACCTGTGGGAGTTTCTCCTGTTACGACTGAGGCACATCACTGAGTCAGCATGAGCATGTTTATATTGCCTGCTTTCTGGGCTATATCTCTTAAATGGGCAAAGAGGAGAATTTGGTCTGAAGAACTAGCCCAACTTGGGTGACTGTCAAATTTCTGATGACTCGTATGTAAATATGGGTCCATATGTAAGTATGCAAAGATTTCGAGATTATAAGAGGGCATCCTCTGTTGCATCCAGCAAGGTTGTGGCTGCCCAGCTCACTCCAACCTACTTCTTACTGACCCACTGCAGTGACTGTTGCCTCCCCAGCTGTGATGGTAGAGGTGCTCATCTCTTGTCTATTTTAAGTCAGAAGCAAACAGGGTGGGCAACCAGCTACTAGTTCGGGTGTTAAAAACCATCGTTCTGCAGAGAGTGATGCTGGTGGAAGAAGGTGCCAATCTGCTGGTGGAGATGCTCATGTGCTCTCTAACCCACTTCGGTCCCTGCAAACAGGACTATCCTAGCCCAAGCAGGAGGTCTTGACAAATACGATTCAGTTCAACTGATGTAGGATGGAAATTGCTGAAACAAAAAGATCCCTACCAGCAAATCCAAAGAGACAATAAACTCAGTGGTTTTGTGGTTTGAGCAGCCTGGGACAGAACCTCTTTCACAGGCATAAGGGGATGTTTTTGTCTTCCACTTTCAGTTGTTCTGACCAATCCAATTCAGAGTTCAGGGCTGTTTGCGCAGGCAAGTCACTGGCAGGTCCAAGAGCTTGGGAACTTTCAGAGAAGAGCCACCAACAAGTAGATAGGGGTAAGAGGATAAGGGGTAACTTCTTCCAACAGCCCAGAAGTAAACCATTTACAAGTCAGTCCTGACGTGTAACTTATAAAGCCCTACACATTGTTACATTTCAGGAAATGAAATGTCGTTAGGCAGGTCTCATTTGTCAGATGAGCCTTAATAGCTATTTATACTAAAAATGACACTCTTACGACTTATTTGCATGTCAGACAAGTGAGTCAGTAAAACCAGCAAGCCATCTGCCAGAATATAAATGAAAAAAGGTGGCAGAATTCTCTGAAGGGCTCTCACTACTATCTTTGGAATTCAGATGTCATACTGGAAAACCTTGTGTCAAGTCCTCCAGCGCTGGGCAGTGTGTCCTGTAGGGTCTTGTGTTCATTTCTGGGGTTTTTGAAATTTGGAAAGTGAACGTGACACAATTTTTCTTATGACCAGCCCTGTGCACAGAGTATTAGAAAGCAGCCATTTATTTTAGAAATTGTAAACATCCTCAACAGCTTGTATTAAGATATTCATAGCAAATTTACTCATTTCCATCACTTTTCTAGGACTGAAAAGCTGAAGCTGTCCTATTTGTCTACAAAAGAATGAAGCCATGTATCCCTTCTATAAGGGCTTTGAAGCTCTGCAGAGGGCTGTCAACCTGTTCCTTTGCATGAAGTTGCCCTGGGCTAGTTCCTGCCCAGTCCCTGGAGTATTTATTTCAGAGGGGATAACTCTGGAGTAAGCAAGCAGAGTCAGCTAGAATAAGCCTTGCTGTGGGAGTCAGAAGACTGGGGTTCTTTTCTTGGCTGACCACAGACCAGATGTTTGCTGCTAGGAAAATTACTTCATCTCTATTTTTCCTTCCTTTTGTTAGCTCTTCGGGTTTTGCACTGACTCCTATTGAATGCTTCTACAGTGTCAAACACAACAGGACCCTCACTGCAGATGACAGCAGTGGCAAATGTAATAATAAGACTCAGAAAAGACATTTCACAAGACTACCTACTTCTTTTTCTGCCTACTGTGTGGGACCTGCCCAGCACCTGGCAGTAGTATAATTACAGCACATTTCTTGGGAAAGAAAAAAGCAATATCCAAGGAATGAAATAAGAGTCGGTTGCTAACCCTTGCCAGTCCTCTCATCTGTGTGTGTAAGCCCTTGGACTTGTGGGCCCTGTGAAATCTATCCAGGTGTACATGCTGTAACAGGCCCACTTGCTTATTTGCAGAGCAGCAGTCCTAATGATATGTCAGTTTGGCAAACTCTCTGTTTTATTTCAAGGCTGTGCTCTGCTGCCTGATGATAATGCATATGAATTTGCTCCCAGACATGTGTATGAGGTAGGTCAATTAATTCCCTTCAAGAGAAAAAAACAGATGTAGCTGACAGGACAAGGTCCAATTCAAAATGTTAAAATTGCTTATGAAACTGTCTGAGGAGGTCTTGTGCTCTGAAATGCCCACAGCTGGTGTAATGCTCTGCTAGAAGATGACTTTGTCTTCTCATTGTTTCTTGTCAATCATCTCAGAAAGTCTCATACAGAGAAAAAACAAAGTAATTGTGCTTCAGGAATAGGGTTTTCTACATGAAGCTCAGTCAAGAGACTTGAATTTAATGTATGGATGTGGCCAGTTTACTCCAAGGAATGATATCACTGAGCAATGTGGACATGAGCCACTTTGCATCCGCTTTGGGGAGGATGCGAATCTTTTCTTGGCACAACCTGCGAAGACAGCATGGGCAAAGTATAACAGCCATGTTTCTGTGAAGCAGACAGCCCAGTAATTGAAGAATTTTTTAGAAAATGTACTTTTTCAGGAAAAGCATCATACAAAAGAAAATACATTTTTGTTGCATTTTCTAGGACAAGCACCCAAAACACCATCTGCTAAACTGTAGCATCACAGTCCCCAGAGTAGCCATTTACTTAGCTGGGACTCGCACTTTTAAATTGTATTTTTAGTGGGAGTTTTTTTTTAACAAACTTTGAGGGCTTTAGCAAAACTTTAGCAAACAAAAGGTAGGGGTATGCTAGCGAAATCAGCTAATGCCAGAAGGTTAGAACTGACTGTTAAGACCAAGGAAAATCACAGTGTTGAACAGGAAGGTAAGCTTGACTTCAGAAATGGAGTAAGAGAAATGGGGTGCAATGTAACAGTATTACATGAAGACTAATAGGAATTTCAGCTGGAAAAGGCAGAACAGGAGAAAGAGCTGGGTGTAGCCACAGAAACACAGTGAGCCTGTCGTAAAATAAAGGAACTCCCAAAAAACTCATGAAAAAAAGGAAATGCAGTCCTCCTAAAAGACATCCAGCAGCATTTCTAGGAGAGAGAGGGCAGTACTGAAGGGCATTGGTGAGATACCACCTCTAATAGTGCAATGTAATTCTTGGCATCCAAGCTCAGAAGGGATGAGTTCAGACTAGGATCAGTCCAAGAAAGCACCTCTGTAATCAGAAGTGATTAAAGGTGATCAGTTTGTTTAGCCTAGCAAAATGAAGACAGAAAGGGGATATGCTTGCTCTTAGCAAATACACAAGAGCGACTAATACCAGGATTTTAACTTGCCAGTTAGTTCTAATGAGGTTGATTTTCTAATTTTCAAAAGAACTTGACATATTTTGCCCTTTTTTAGAATCTTTCTAATGTTTTGTCCCATCTGAAAGCCTTTTGTCTGAGAACTGAGCTTCTTTGTAAATTAATAGCATTCAGCAAATATTTTTGTACTTTTTTCTTAAACCCTTTGGTAACTAATCAATAACATCTGTTCTGAAAGCCATGATTAAAGTGGACCCCATAAAATGAAACTGGGTAAAATCAACTTTCTAGTGACACTTGACGTGTTTTGAGCACCCAACTAGTCCAGGCCAGGAAGCAACACGATTCTCCTCTACGTGCACTAAGAATGCTCAAATTATATGTACATAGCGATATTATAGTAAAATGGCTATATAAAATCTTTCATACTAGGCTACAGTATGAAAATCTGCATGAATGGGCCATATTTATTTAATGAACAGAGGCCTTACTATTTCAGTAGTTGTATGTACAATTTTAAGCACAAAAGGCTGCATTTTGGTATATATTTCTAAGAATCTAAAGGATATTGGTTCTGCCTTGGTAAGACCTCCTTTTGACATTTCCAGTGGCAGTATTGCTGTTGGAATGTCTTCATGTCACACTTAGCAGCTGCTTTCTTTGGGTCACATCCAGCCAAAATTAGCCTCTATAGTTCCCAGTCAATGGACTTTCCAAAGCCCACCTGTGCTCCCCTTCATGACTTCTCAGGGAAATTTTCTTCCCTTTGGTAATAGTGAACATGTCATTTATATTTTATTCCTCATCAGAGCCAGCTTTATAATTTGCAGTTTCCCAAACTACAGAAGGGAAAGACTAAGAATAAAAATCCTCTAGTTTGGCTTCCAGACTACTGAATTTTTTTTTTCCCCTCACCTAGTTACTGAAACACAAGTGGTAAAGCTGACCCATGAAAAAATTAGCACAGGATGTTAAAGATTTATCTTGACTAAGAAAAGTGATGAAGTTTTTAGCTTTCTAATTAGGGGAAGGTTTGTTATATTATGTTCTGAACCAGACTTTCACAGTGCCTGAGCTAACACGTTGTTGATGATGTTCTTCTGAGTTGAATATATTCATATGCAAGTTCATACTACTATGAATAAATGTCATGAGACCATTCTGACTCAGTTCAGTGAATGTATTGACTAAGACTACAAAACTTACAATCAAATGGCAGATACAGTAGTGACTGTAAAACATCCCAGTCCCACCTACTTGTGCTGATGGCTCACGCTGTCATATAAACTCAGCTGTTAACTCCATATGTTTTAAATTGGGTTTACTGAAAAATTTTCAAGTATTACAAAATTGCTATGTAATTATCTTAGAAAGTAGAAGTACCAGTGGATACCACTATAAACAAAATTTATAATTGATATATAAATATTATGTGTTTATTATACATATATACAACATATAAAATTAGGTATATTTACTATGGCTTGAGTATATCATTATGATATATTTAATAATATATATTACATAGTGGCATATTATGGCATATTGTGAAATAAATACTATTCATGCCAGCTTTTCTGCTATTTACTGCTTTGAACAGAGCAATTAGAAGTGCAAAATACACCAATTACTCATTGGTTACATAATAGATTAGAAAAAATTTAACCAGTGCAAGAGTAAGTGGATGGCTTCTAGGAAGTCTGGTTCATACCTTATTGTGCTATGTATTAAATTTTCTCCTCGTGTGTGCACTTGATAAATGCAGTATCTGAGTCATGGCACAGGAAAGCAATGGTTAGCTTGGCCAACCCATGATCTTTCTTTTGGGGTAGGTACAGAGGAAGGACTGTTAATTGTTCTTAATTGGATGAATCGTATCGTGCAGCAGGAATTAAGCTGAGGTTCAACATAGTGCAGAGTCTCTGTAGTCTCTTGTTTTCGCACTTGAGAAGAGGCATCATGAAGCAGGTTGTCCTTCTAGGCTGGGTAGCAGTGGACTGAGAAGATTCTCAGTAGTTTTTGGCTTGGCTTGTCAGGGAACCAAAAGAGACGCCATCAGGCATGCTCCCACTTTCCATCAGAGAGGAGGGGCTGTTGTCAACACTGCTAAAACACCTTCTTTCCCAACTATATTTTTACCTTACTGATAGTATATGGTACTTACGTGGTCTATAGCAATAGTATATGTGATTGATTTTTATGCTGTGATTGTGAGTTTATGGCCATGTAAGAGTAATTTTCAGGGATGCATGAAAGTTTCAAGCAGATGTGTATTAAATATAGAGGATTATTATGGATGATCTGCAGTCTCAACTCAGTATGTTTCTTCTGAGCATGTCTACTTTCATCAGAGATCTCCATAGAAGGAAAATTGAAATTGCATCTATTTCTTAAATACAAGGTACAAAATCATGCATTACACTGCTCTAAGCATCAGATTACAATGTATGCTCAGATGAGTAATGAGCAAGTCTGTTTAAGTTCAATCATTACAGGAAAGTAGCAATAAATAGAATTAAAGTTCCCTGCATGACTACGTTCTCCTAAATGGCTAGGTAGGTGGATGTATCCCTAAAAAAAGTATAAAGTTTATGGCATTCTCTCAACCATGATGCATGTCCCAGTGCAACAATTCAAAATAGTAAAGAAACGAACTAGGCGACACATTTCCACAACCTCTCAGCAGGGTGCTGGAAAGAGTAGGAAATATTACTTTTTTTTGTTTCTTATTTCAGCATGACAATGCTGCTGCTGAACAAAGTTTAAAATATGTTGAATTCTGAATTGATAGCCATTTTTCACTCCTCAAATGAAAAATGTAATAAACAAAGTTAAAAGCATCAAAACCTGCCTTTTAGAACTGAGACAAAAGTGTACCTATGTATTTAATCTATAATTATAGATGAAAACCTAGCATTTTAGGATTTAGGGAAACATATACCCACCCTCAAGAAATCAGAGAAAAGAGACTATTATTGTATATTTTTAGTCATACCTGGAGTCCTACTGACTGCAAAGAGACTATTTCTATGCCAAAGGTGTTGCAGATCTGATCATTAGACTTACTACTGAGAAATGCTGAGCACTCTTGAAGCTCCTTTCAGCAGTGGTAATAACAGCTTACTGAAGATGTTTAAAGCTTGCAGGATTGAGCTCGTGGTAGGAAACTACTCACAGAGAAGAAGGAATGGGAGAGAAGAAATAGATTTTTTTTTCCTTCTATTTTTTGTATGTGTACAAGACATGATTTCTTTCATCTCAGCAGAATTACTTTAGAATGTTTGCAGTTTTAATCAGATCAATTTTGATATGACAAAAATCCCAATTAAAGTCCCAAATAGAAGATTAACCAGGGTCTAGTCTGTTGTAGGAAAAAAAAGAAATAGATGGGAAGAGCAATTTTTAAACTTGATGTAAGAAAAAACATTTAGGGAGAACCACATTTAAAAAATCTTAATGCCATTTAAAGCCTTTCTTTATGTATAATTTTAAAACTATATGCAAGATACACATTTGTAGTTTTGTCTTGTTGGACAGCAGCTAAGGAATGCTCTTTAGCTTAATTAACTAATCAATATATTTTATTAACTACAAACTTGTAATTCACTGTACAATACTTGAAAAAAAAAGTAAGAAAAACTTGCTCTTCAAATACACAATCTTACATGTGAGCCAGGTATCCTGTTTTGGAGATGACCTGAATCTACCAAGGATGTGTAACCCACAGATAACTTTTTAGTTAGAAGAAATTATAAAGAAATTACAGTGCTTTGGGCAGAAGCAAAATATATTGGCTAGAAATTGGAATTAGAAATCAGAAAATTCAAGACAAGATTTTCAAAAGTGGCTTCCAAGTATCAGGAATTTTATTCCTTGATTGAGCATAGAAAGTAATGTGGCCTGATTTTCAGAGACCAGAATTTTATGATGGCAACAATCTTCAAAACTGTCTTTTTTTTAAGAGAGCCTGAAGTCTTAAGTACACAATTACAGACAAAAAGCACAAATTTTTAGACATGTCAGTATCTGTCTACTCAGTGTTGCAAGGCATAACTGATCCAGTACCTGAGTGAGTAATTATTGGAAAGATAAGTCACCTTTTGAAGGGAGGCAGAACTGTTTCATTCACTTAGGCCTTGAAAGACCTGGTGGAACAACACGTGAATGCATACAAAAATTTTCTAATTGATGGCCTGATTCTCCTGGTGACCTGAACTCAATTTGGCATATCAAGTCACTTTTGTCTAGGTGCCTGATTACTGACCTAGAGGACTCGCACTTAAAATGCATTAAATTCTAAGAGAACTTGATTTTAAAATTGTATAGACAATATTGTCCTTCAAGTGACCCCCCAAAAAATCAAGGCTCTTTTCCTTACAAAAGAAACATATTTGATTTGAAATCATAAAGGGGCTTTCAGTAGGCAATGACGTGATCTCGTTTTCCAGAGCAGAAGTGTGGTAGGAACCATTCTGGTACGTATGCGTGACCACCACCTTATGGCTTGTTTCATGTTGCTTTTGTTTGTTTACACTAAAAGAACATTAAAGTTGCATATTTAGCTGCTCAAAAGCTAACACAGGCCAGAATGAAGATGGTCTGTACAATTGTAACTCAGCCAGCTTGTGTAAATCAATTGTTATACACTATTCAAGTGCATGATCAAATATGGGGTTTCCACTGGATCTTTTCCACACTCGGTGAACGGGCAGTTAGTCAACATTTATTTTATTCTTCAAATTGAGTGCGGGACTGACAGCAAAATTGATGGGATTGCACAATACAAGATGATAAATTTCCTCCACTGGAAGGATTCCTGTGTGGAAAGCATTTTCGTCTTGCTTTCACTAGAATAGCTGACCGTGCAACACTTCTACAGAACTGCTGTCCACAAAAAAATAAAACCCACACCATTAATATCCAGCTGCAAAAATTTGGGCTGAATTCGCTTTCCCAGCCTTTGTAACCTTCAGTAACAGAAAACCAGTGTTTTCGACAACAAACTGTCTTCTATTTGTTAGTTCTAAGCAGCCAGTACAGCTGAGAGAAGAGATAACTAGTAATCTCTTCCTTCATGTCCAGCATCTACATAGTTGTAAAACCAAATACAGATTAATTACCTTTGTTCAAGTCTATGAAGGGCAACAGGGTGGATTAGGTACTGCTGAGTACCAAACCAGAAGAAATGGAGTTACACAAAGGTGTGGAGTTCCTGTTAAAAAGGAGAGAGCAGTTTTTCTTCCAAGAACTGAAGATGAGTTTTCTGAGCTTGCCTGTCTTAGCTTTTGAGCAGTTAAATATGCAACCTTAATGGTCTTTTAATGTAAAAAGCTAATGATTTATCATCTTTCAGATCAAATCTTGAGTTTTCTATTCATTTTTACCCAGGTGCCATTGGTGGGAATCTGTATTGCTGGAATGTGAGAGCAGAATGTGGCCTTAAATGCTCTGGGACTTGTTCTGATGTTTAGAAGTGTTACTGAATATAATAAGATAAACATTCTTTATTGCTTCCTATGCCTTGAACTGATCTACAGCAAACATTTTTTTAATTCCTTCTAATACTCCCTCGGCTTTTTTCATAGGTCTTCTCACACTAATACCTTATGTGCCAACCCTTTAACAGTTAAGCTGAGGCTAAAGCCTGACTACTGTGATAAAAGATCTCCAAATTTCACCTGCATGTACAACTCCAGAAGATTTCTGATTATTTTTTTCTTCTTTATTTTAGGACAATTATATGCAGAAAGACGGGCAGCAAACAGCAGAGCGTGAAAGCCATTGATGTTAAAATTGAAACCGAGGCCTTTGTGAATGACCAATATGATGCTTTTTGTGTAAAGGATGAAGGTCAGCACTGATATACTATTGAAATAATACACAGTCATCGCTGTCTTGCAACATTAAAAGTTTTGCCTTCAATTTTTTCTACTGCTGAGAGGCAGAGGGAATATTAAGGAATAAATCTTTATAGTAATCACCCACTGAGCCAACTGCACTAGCAAAGATGTTGGTTGCAGGAAATAAATTGCATTATCTTTTGTCTTTGCTGCAGTTTAGCAAGTTCAAACAGCACTACTGATCTGGAAGAACACATTTTGGTGTTCACAAAACATCATTTATGGAAAAGAATATATCTGGCAGCAATACAGCTGAGATGCCTGAAGCATCTCCCGTACTCAGCACTGTTAACTGAATGTAACTCAGAAAGCTGGCTTCCAGCCGCAAAACACCACGCTGTTGCATATCTATAAGTATACAACATTTGTATGCAAATAACAGTTTTATTTTTGTTTGTTTGGGTTTGGTTTTTTTTTTTATGTTAACAAGTGTAGACCAGCCCGCTAGGGACTCTGATATATCATGGATGATTCTGAAAACTAAATTATTTCCCATTTAAGTTGATGCTTGAACTTTTTGATATTCAAATGCCAGAACCCACAAGCAAAGAAGGATTCTGAAGGCAAAAAGTAAATTGTTACTGATAGGCAGGATTGTGTAAAGAAGTTTGGGAACCCTGAAACAGATTGTTGATGTCTGCAGTGAAGTTTCGCATCTCATTTCCAAGAAAAGCAGGGGCAAGCAGATGACATTTACTGAGAAACGATAAGTTCACAACACAGGGGGGGCATTTTGATACACAGTCAGTGACAGCAGTGGGAATGAAAATATGGTTGAAGTGAAATGTGATAGAGGTGATGCCTATTTGATGTGTGCCCAGTCATTAAAAAAGCGCAGAGTTTGACTGACCATCCTCTCAAGTAACCCTCATGATATCAATGCCAGGCTCCGTGCTGCTATGAGCGATGCCAGCTCCGTCACCCGGTTGCTAATGTTGTCACACAAGCACCTTTGTGCTTTCTTCCATGCTGCTCCTCACATATAGGAGCAGCTCCCTGTAAACATCTGCAAAACTCTCTCATTGTCTTCCTTCAAATCTCTCTTTTGTCATCATCCCCCCCTCGAGAAAAACCTTGCGGTGGGTGGGACAGCTGTGGGACGCTGAAATCATTGCTCTGGCCACTGTTGTTCCATTGTGCCCTTGTGCTCCCCTGTCTCTCTCCACCTGCTGCATCTGAGCTTACACGTAGATGCTGGATCTCAGGGAAGAAACTGTGCTTGCCTTTTGCATTTGGTTACTGCTCGCGGTAAAGGTGCAGCTAAGAACATAGTCGGACAATACTTGTTGGAAAGGAATACTACATAGGACTCAGAAACTGCATACCTAAAACTCGGGAAAATTTGGATCATTTGCAAAGAGGAGACAATTGATGAACAACTTGTTTTGTACAAGGCAGGGAGTTTCCTGATGACAGAATGGGATGATCGTGCCAATGCACTCACCAAACAGTCCTTCACACACAGAAACGTTTCTGGATGACAATACAGTCCCCTCTTCTTTGAATATATAAAAAATTTTGGATGCAGAGTCGATGTTTGAATAGAAAGGCTTAAGCGAAGTTGTGTGGCAGAGCCTAGCCTGTAGTTAGTATGGAAAGAGCAAAGTCCAGAAAGGAAATAGTCTTAACACATGAGTGTAACACACAATAACACACAGGCCAGCACAAAGCAGTTGACTGATGAAAGAACATCCTACACCTCAGGGATGCCACTTTCAGTTTTCAGAAGTAAACATCCAGTAAGAACAGCTACAGCAAACCCTGCACCACAGCCTCAGACACAGCATATCTGTTCTGCTGGTTTGTACACATGGCTAATATCTACGCGTCTAAGTTATGATGAATGAATTGTTTCTTATTTGAAACCTTCCAAGTATTTTTTTTCTTTTAGGAAAGTGGGCACTGCTTTTAATTGATACCATTTCAACTATAATATAGTAATACATTAGTATTAAGACATGTGTATTGAAATCAAGGACAAAAAGCAAGTTGTTTTGCCCTGCCAAAAATCCCAGGTTTCTTACACTGCGACCGATGTCCCCATACGCAATAACTGCAAGCCCTTTCGTTTCTTCCATATCCATCTAACCAATAATTTGCAGTCCCATATGAAATTCATTGGGTTCTTTCTCCAGTATTTCTTAACCTCACCCTCTATCCATCCTCTCCCCGCCTTTGGGGCACTCTCAGCTCCTCGTCGGATCTGGGCACGGCTGGCTGGGCAGGGGCCGCATGTGTTGTGGCTGCCTTGGAGGTATGAATACGCTGGTTTGTCCGTCTGTATGCAATGCCGATCAGATGGCCAACACTGCTTGTGGGAACGCTTGTAAGAGCTGAGTCTGACCTATGCCCATTCCAATGGAAAAGGCACCCAGCTTTGCCTCTTTCCTCTTTTAAACTCATCTTACCAAAATGAGCAGACACTCAGCAGCTTTCCCTTTTTGTCAGACTTGGCTGAGATCAGGCAATGGCTCAGACAGACTGACAGGTTGAGGATGGACAGGGGGAACAGTCACATCAGCCTTCTCTTCTTCAGAAACTAACTTGATGATAGTAACTCTTCACAAGTCTATTTTCAGTTCTTAGGGTTGTGCAAAGGGCATCTCAAACCACCATGAAAGTCCTAGTACAAACCATCACAAAATTCCCTTCTTAGGCCTTGATTTATAATTAATCTTTACTCAATTAACATTTAGCCTGTGACTGAGTTCAGTTGAATTGCTTTAGCATACACCTCAGCATGCCTCAACAGCCGGGACAGTGGGCAGATGCTAGCAAGAGCTCTGGGGTGTGCTTACAGGATCAGGCTTTTAGAAATAAAAATCCTGAAGAGAGAGAGAACTTTGTGTGTGTGTGTGTGTGTGCTTCTAAAATGGATTTTATTCTGTACACACAGAAGAATCGCAGCAGTCTTTGATACTGAGTTATGTTTTACAGGGAATTGGTACTAAGAGTTATGTTTGATAGGGAAAGATGTAGCTGTAATGTTTTATGAATGCTATGAGTATAGTTGCAGCTTTTGCAGTACAGAAAAATGTGTCTTCTCAGTTTCTTGTAAACAAATGTTTTATGCAGCAGTGAGAGTCAGGAAGACAACTCTGCACCAGCTCAGGATCTGCTGAGATCAGAATGTTTTCTCCTAGCCCTAAGTGCCAAAAATTACCTAAAAAATATATTAGAGTCTGCCTATTCTGAAAATGGAGTATCACATGTAAGTCAGGTCTGGCCCACGGAGTGTGTATTTATTCTCTATCAAAGCTCATAAGGAAAAGCCTCAAAGTATAAAAGAGATAAAGCAAGAAAAATGAAAGCTGGAATTTTTCCTACTGGTCTTATTTTTTTGGAGGACCACATACCATTCAATTTCATATATGTGTAATCATCTTGGTTCCCTTTCCTGTATTTTTTTTAAATGCAACAAAGGAAAGATCTCTTTGGTAATAGCTCCAAAGCTTTACTGGTTCTTTATTTCAGTGACCCACTGATATTTACAGGCAACAAGTAAGATCTCTATTCCATAAGGCTTTGATTTGCTGCCACCACAGAAAAACTAAACAGGCAGCAACTTGTAGTAGCATACAGCATAAATGCAAATCAAACTTTTTTAAACATGACTGCTGGCTCCAGATACCCATCAAAGCTTGATGGCTTATATACATATTTCAGTTTGCCTTTTTCAGCAGTAAGAAAAACAGAAATTAGTGTGTTCTTTACAGCAAATATATTGAATGTACTTTACAAGAGCAATCAAACTGCAGTTTGCTTTATGTAATATTTGAACCATTTCTTTGTATTTGTCATGCTTTGCTGTGGATATGAAGTTTTTCATTTTTTTTCATTGCTACAGCTTTCTTTTCCAGAGCTTTGCATATAGCTGACAGTGAATTTCCAGCTACCTGGTGATGTCATTTAAATGAATAAATTCTTACAAGCCCTATCTGATGAAAGAGTATTGGCATCCTAATATTGGTAGCTTACAAGCACCACCTATGTACTCTATTTGTATTCAGTATTTTTATCCAAAAAGAAAAATTCCATGTGCTTCAATGTCTCTGCAATCAAGAAGAAATACAAACATCCACACTTATCTTTCATAGGGCTGAGCATTAAGAGTTGCATTTTCCAATTTCTTAATGGCAAGATGACATCCTATAAATTTCAGTGGTCTCTCTGGAAAAACTCCGCTGAATTGGGTAGTTGTAACGGGATGTTTTATGTCAAAGGGGATGCTTTATGTCAGCTTTCAGAGCATGGTACACAGTTAAATTAGCAATTGTAGATAATCAAATTTCAGTAGATTCCCAGTTCTGCCAGGTGGCGTAGAAGCTGAAGTCTGCATCTTTTTCACGTTGATGGGGTTTTTTGCATTGATCTTAGGCTGTTTTTTTCTGTAGACAGTATTTTATCAAAACATCTCAAAAAAATCTTTACAAACTGATGGGATACTTGTAGTTTAAATCAGTAAGATGCTTCTGGAGGAATCTGGGTTGGGCTGTGTTCTTAAAGTGACTTGTGTCTACTCTTTGCCAGAAATTGCCTGTCACAAACTCCTTTCCACGCATGGTTTGGAGTTAAAGTTACTCTTCAGAGGGGCCCTAATTCCTAAAAGCCAATCATGACTGAATGTGCTAACTCAATTAACAAGAAGCGTCTTCAGTCCCTTGTAAAAAATAGTTACTGAGTCTCTAAGAACTCTGTAACCAGAGTCTTCTCTAGCCCTAACGTATCTATGCTCAACACGTATCTTTGCTGTGCCACATATTCCCATTCAGTTGTCAGATGTTGACTCTATCCTTATTTCTGCCCATATATATTGAGTTCTTTATTGATGTGGTGGTGATTTTCACTCCAGGAGACAGTCTCTGCCAAATTACTGCTGACGTGAGGATCTTCTGTGTACTTCAGCATTGCCTTGTATCTCTGCTGTGCTGTCTCACTCTGTAACCCAGTCCGTCCTTGCTTACTGGAGGTCAGCTATCAAGGTCTGGAGCCCTGTTAGGTGTTTGACCTCACTGTCAATATATGGCAAACTCAGGAAGGGTCACAATGTCCAGAACCGGATTCCAAGTTTCCAGTTTTGAGATGTGACCTCGCACACAAGCAGGCAGAGCATGGGGTCTGCTGGATAGGGCCCAAGTATCAAGCACATCAGGCTCTACTACTGAGAAGCATTTTTTAGCAAGCACGAAGAAAATATGCTGGTTTACGGGAGGATAGATGAGGGGAAAAGCAGTGCTGCAGATGGAGAGTTCAGCACTGGAGGAGCCCCGTCCTCATCTACCAGTGTCACCACTCCAGGCAACCCCTGTGGTCGTCTTAACAAAGAGCACTACTGTTCCTCTACATGACAAGCTGCTGCCAACACACCCTCTGTTACGCTTCATGGCCCAGATCTGCCTCCTCTCTTCCAGCAAGAAAATGGCCTGAATGCCAGCCCTGAGCACAGGCTGTTGTTCCAAATAAGCCCATGCTTTTCCAGCTCCTGGTACAAAGGCTGCAGAAAAAAACCTGAAGCCTGTCCCCAGAAGTGGCTCGGTTTGATAAGCTGCTGTGCCAGTGTCACTTCTGTACATGTACCAGAAAGAACAGGTTTGGCAAAAGGCTGAGCAGGAATTGTCATAGCAACTGAGACTGCAGCAGGACGAGAAGCCATAAGGTGCTGCAACCCGGAAAATTCCTGTACATCTTACACAGGAGAGGACGGCAGCAAAATGGATGTAGGAACTTGAGTATGCCTTTGCAGGGTGTCAGCTTTCACTTATGTTTGTCCTTGCTGTCACTCAATATGCTCTGCAGCAAAGACATGACCTCACAAAGTCTCGTATAAGAGAGTCAAAAGTTCCCCATACAGTGTTCATCCATGAACATCTTTAAAATCTCTGCTTTTCTTCCTATTCACACACCAGCCAGATCTCTCTTTCAGGATCTCATAATTCTCTGTTAGCACATCTGTTGCCAAATTTTACAGTAAATCTCCCTTTAGCTTTCTTCTTTCCTGGAAGGTTAGAATGTGCTTTTTGAATGTGTTTGCTGTATTTAACTAATGTAAGTGTTACTTTTCTGCTTCCTTTGGCTACAGGATTAAGAAGCAAGTCTTTGTAGATAAGAATACCCCCTGACATATAATTGTCCCATACAGCCTTGGGATCAATACTTCCCTCAGAGCAGATACACAGCTCCCATTTGTACCGATGGAAGTAGCTACATAAATAAAGTACATGAAATGCAGGGCTCTGTAGCTTTCCTATGAGGCAATAAAATATTTTTTTATTCCTTTCATCCACTTCAATCTCTATTCATCCGACCAGTTCACAGGAAAGGCATTAGCTGCTAACTGCTCCTCACTTCCTCGGATGCCAAGCCTCCATAAGACCGTACATAAACTGAGCTTTGTGTAGCCTCAAGAGCTTGTTTTTTCTGTCAGTGTGTGTGTGCATAACTCCCACTAACTTCTGAAGGTGTTAGACAGTATATATGTATGTGTACAGTACGGAGAATAGACTTCAAAGCTTTGACTTCAGTAGCGTGTCTCTTAAATTAGTGGCAGATGTTTTTCAGCATACCCAGTTGAGAAGTGGTTAGCCAGGTCTATCAGACAGTTTCTAAAAACTTGATCCAAAAGAACTTTCACAGAGCGTAGATGTTTATCATAGGATTTTAATTTCACTACAAGGTAAACAACTGGCAACATAAATACATCGTATTTCTAAATAAACATGTATTTACCTATGCCTGGGTCAGAAGTGGGTAGATGATGGGAAAAGCTGCAGCCAGGACTCACAAGGATCTTGCAGAATGTCCCTGGGGCAAAAGCAGGAAAGCCTGAGCTTTTGCAGAAGGTAGAATGAAAAAAGCTTTTCTATCAGAACTATTGCCCACTGAAAACCCTGGACGTGAACTGGTGTCAATGGAAATGTTGTTTGTAAGATCTGATGCTCTCCTAAAAGTAGGTGCTAGCAAAGTAGCAAGGATACTCTCAGAAGACATTACTCCTTCTGCATGTTTCGGAGCATAGTCTTGGAGATCGCTTTTTCAGCTTCCAAACAAAAGTCTTTCCGAGGAACATAATCTTTGCTTAGGCAAGTAAGTAATTAGTTTTTTGTACCAAGGCAAACTGTTTCAACAGGAGAGATCAACACTAGAGTACAGACCTGGCCCCAAGTTTCCCTTATCCAATATAATTACCAGAACTCCTGAGCTATTACCTATTAGCCTTTTCATTTTTGGTTGTTCTGTATCAGGACAAAAGCAGGTTTTGAATCTTCAGTTATTCTGGCAAGTGGAACAGTTGGTTTTTCATCTACAGTCAATAAGGGCTCTAGAACCACTGGGAAAAATCCCAGATTTGAGAAAGAATATAGAAGTGTTGATTTGTACCAACACTGCACACTTTCTCCGATGGGTTTCTTGGTAAAACCATCGTCTTGCATTATAGGTTTTTTGTTTGTTTGTTTTGTTTTTCTGTAACCAAGAGATGTCTATTCCAAAAGGGACTGTAAAAAATCTGGAGGAAAAGGGGACAGAGCAAACCCCTCTTGAAGAGCACTTCTGAGAGAGGAAGACTTTTGAGAGAAGAGAAACCACAATGCTTAGAAGTTCTTTAGAAGATTTTGACACACCTTGTTCACAGTAGCCAAGATTGTTCAAACCCAAAAAAGAGAGATAAAATTCAGTGTACACTGATGTTGGGGGTTGTCTGTCTGCTTCTCTCTGCACTTCTTTCATGCAACAAAAAACTCAAATCAGTTTTGTTATTGTTTATAGTAATTTTTGCTTCCTGGCTTTTAGTGCTGTCAGCAGAAATAGTATCAAACGTCTTGTTAGATTTTATATCCTGATAAAGTTAGCTCTTCAGATTCTCACGGAGAGCAGAGCTATGTTACCCCTAGGTGTTGTTAAGTTGAAGAGCACAAGTCACCCTTTATCTTAGGGTGTCTCTAACCTAAAATAGGGGAAATTCAAGTATCTGGGAAGAAACTTTTGATTTTGAGAAAGACTAGAAGATTAGAGATAGTCTGAAAAACAACTGGTGTCCACCTGGACTTTTCTTTCTGTGAACATGGATTGGGTCATTGCTCAGCCTCTGCCTGCTTGCTACAGTGTAGTAGACATTAAAGTGCCAGACTTAAACAATTCCACAAGGTTTTCTGCAGCTGAGAAAAATAAGTCTGTCCAAGCTTTTGCTTTCCAGCCCCAACCTACCTAAGCCTTTGTAGAAGCAGGCAGAGAAGACAGCTGTAGCTTGATGTCCTGGGCTGACTTGTTGGAAACAAAGGCCCTCTAGATGCATCACTGGTACACATCAATAACATCACAGTTATAGCCCAATATATACCTTCCCAATTACAGCTGAAAACAGTTGTGAAGGAGGATTAGGGCAGGGATCAGATGAGATATATGAGTTCTGTGGATGTTTGTCCTGAGGATAACTCTTTCAGCACCGCCTTTAAAGACTACTGCAAGATCTCTACAGTCTCATTTCTTTTCTCCTTCTAGACAAGCCCTGTGGGGACCCACCATCCTTTCCCCACACCATTCTGCATGGCCACACCGGCTTTGAAATGGGGGATGAGCTGCTGTACGTTTGCGCCCAAGGGTACATCATGGGCAACAAGGAGACGGCGTTCACGCTGCTCTGCAACAGCTGTGGAGAGTGGTATGGGCAGGTTCAGGCCTGTGTCAAAGGTAAGCTCACCCAGCACACAGAGCATCTGTCTGGGAGGCCGCAGCCTCCCATCAGCCCAACTGAGACAGTTTCAGGCTTACAGGGGTGTCTCCGGGGCACACGCAGTCATGGTGACTAGAGCATCAATGTCTCAGCTGGCCCAACAGGGCTGTTACAATCCCATTGGTAGCCATCTCTGGCAAACCACGAGGGAGGATAATTTATTCATACTTACATGACCATAAAGTTTCTTTCTGGGTAGCAGGAGCTATTCAAAATAAAAAATTGGAATTTTTTTATGCCATATTTATTTTTTTCCATATCTGCTAACCCCATTTCAGGATTCACTGAGTCTTATCCCAGGGTTGTCATTCAGCTCCTGCCTTCCTGTCCACCATCTTCCTTCTTTTTCCCCCAATACCCTTTTTCTTTAGTATGAAACATAATTTTTAATTACTGGAAAATAGCCTTTGGGAAGATCCTTCACCTGCGTATTTAATATTAGAACCAGCCCCTTTCTGGAAATCACCTGTTCATAATCTTGTATGTGCTCATTCTTTTACTGGATGAGGTTTGTAACTTTTCAATGTACTTACTTTGTTTACTCAAGGAAAGGGATTACTACGGATATTACAAGAAATACTGTAGATATTTTTTTCAGAGTAGTTCAAAAGCCATGCCTAGGCAGCATTAGTGAGCCAAAGACATTGTTTACCAGATAGAGTATACAATGCAGGTTTTGTATATCTTCTGCTATGTTTATTTTCACATGAAGCCACAGAGTTGCTACAGAGCAGGCTACTGAAATGAAAACTTGGTGTTTGTTGTCGCCTTTGGGAACCTAGAGCAAGTACAGAGAAAACCAGTGCCTTTCTGTAGGTGTGCACTAAGCATGACCTGCACACAAATAACATCTTTCCTTACCGTAGACATGCTGAGGCTCTCCATGGCTTTATCACCCAGTCACCAGCCTTACATCTTCATGTGATGATACATGCTGAGGCCCCTGAGATAGCATCCTCCTTACAGAAAGGACGAGATGCCACGGTGCTACTGTGGCTCCATGGGCACGGGGGTCGACAACTCTCAAGGGCACAGCAGACCCACATGCAACTCCCTCCGCTTCTTTGTATTTTCTAGGTTGAACTGAGCTGACCATCCTTTAGGTGTTCTTGGATTTTTATTTGGGATGCAAAATGGGTAATGCAATAGCTGTCCATCTTTTAAGCCCCACGCTTTGTCCACTGGCTTGTAAGAAGCTAGATTGACTGATCTGAGCTTTTACTAGCCCTTTCCTACTAGTTGCTTTAGCACTTTTGAACTTCTGGCCTGATACATGCTGCTTTCTTTTGGTAGGTTAGGAAAATTAAAGACCTATGTAATTTAAGAGAGCTGCCCGTGCCACAGAAGAAGTCTGTGACAGAATGGTAGAAATACACTTTGGGTTAGAGCTAAGCAGTGAGACGGAAAAGTTAAAAAAAATGTGTATTACTTTTTAATTTGCCCCAGTAAAAAGGCATACAATTTTTCTCTTGTACCATGCTTTCAGGATTTTTGTCTACAAACAGAACATTAGCTACCCAGATATTTACTCCGTTAAAAGGAATGAAAGTGGATTTTCTTACCTAATAACTTGACTCAAGGAATCATGCTTCTATTAAAAAAAAAACAAAACCAAAATGTAGAAGCTCTGGGAAATTATAATAATTTGATTATAATAATGACATTTCCTAAATTTAAACCTTCAAGAAAATCCACCTTTATATGTTAGTTAAATTCCGCAGCAAACTTTTAACTTTCCCCTTGTTTAAACACAAGTTAAATAGTGCCATGAGTTCAGATGTGGATGCAATCTGAATTCTGCTTTCTCATTCTCTTTCTCATGTAACCCTGCTTAATGCATAAAGGTCACAATTTTTCCAATATTTAAGAACAGTCATCAGAGTATCTTACTATTTTTTTCAGAGAGATACCACACCTTTAAGATGATATTTCAGGCAAAACAGACAAACAAACGGGCAGCTGTTGGGTAGTTGAACTGTCTATATGGGCTGGAGTTTGCATATCCATTTCAGAACCTATATATGCCTTAATGCCCAGGGGCTTGCAAGTAGTTATTTTTACTCATGAATATATACCACCAGGCAGTGGATAATCATGAGAAAAGGTCAAACTTGTTCTTAGTAAAAATGGGTCAAGTCTGTGCACCAGGGAACCAGATACTCAAAAGCATGCAAATGGTATAG
>VYZV01014868.1:0-39118 GCA_013401275.1 Pandion haliaetus | reverse complement strand
AAAAAAAATTAAAAAAAATTCCAACATTTTTCTGAACTATTTCAGCTTCCAGAACTGTTCTTACAAACAGCAGTTCAGATGATTAAGTGAAATACTGCAGGGAGTGGAGGAAGAGCATGGAGGGAGAGAAGGAAAAAAGAGTATCTACATCTGATAACTCAGTGGGTCTGAATCTCCTATAATCCGCACCAAATTGATAGTCCTTTTTCCTTCACTGAGGTTAGTGAAAATGCTAACTTTATCACACATAGAAGTAAAACTGTGTTACACCAAAGTACGGGAGGGAAAGAATCAGGCCATTTAAGTTGTGTGTGTTTCACTGTTTCCCCTGGATAAATAGGCTATTTCCCCTGTTTTGCCTCAGCCTTTCACACAGCTGCAGAGGAGAGAAAAATATTTTTAAAAGAAATAGGAAAGTGTGGCTGTAAAATCACAAACACCAACACTGGAACTTGGGAGCAGATGTAATATGGTGGATTATGATTTTTAAAATTATTTAAATGTAGACTTCATGCCGAGGGGCTTCCTTTGATTAGTGTTTTTCAAACACTTTAAGGACCTGCGATAGAAAGTACAATACGTGTTCAATTAATAATTATATATTCAGTCATCCAGATTACAATTCTTTAAGAAAGGAGGCTTTACAGGAAGACTGAAATGTGTGATACTAGGGTTCATTATTTTTAAAAAAGTAAGAATTCAGTGAAAAAGAACAAGAAAAAAGAATTTAATTAAAAGAAACCTGATTTACAGTTGACGGATATTTGGGGGTCATAGGAGAGAGGAGAATAATTATTAATTAACTACTCCAGAAGTCAGCATACACACTCCTTTTTAAGTGCTTTGAGGCAAGAGAGTAACGTCCCTATCCTGAAGGTTAATGACGGGACTTAACGGAGAATTTATATCCCTGTTGGCAGAGTGGGACATCTCTGTCCTAACTGGCTGACGTCAGAGGAAAGATGGTCATGAAGTCACTTCAGTGAACATTTAAGTGCTGTGTTTAGAGGCTGGTAAGATGATACGGTTCCCTTGTTCTGCATCTGCACTGGGTGAGCAACTGGAAATGTGAAGTGGTCCTGATGCTCTTATACCAACACAACTGGACCATGGGGAGAAAACTCCAGTCAGAGGATTAAAAGCCATAAGGCCAGTTCCTACATCTTGCATTGTCTCCGAGACCGGGGCAAGTCACTATAATACTCTCTGCTGCTTACTCCATCTCATCCATGAAAGAGTGATAACGTTTATCCAGCTTCATAAAGCTTTCTGAGATTTGCGGATGTTACAGCTGCATATTACTGCAGTACTTGCTAACTGCTACATTTTAATGCCCAGCTGTCCAAGCAGAATATCAGACTAAACAGCAATAACTGGGGTTTTCTCTTGTTTGTGTAAAAGCATTGAGCCTGCTTTACATTCCCAGTTGCTCACCCAGAGCAAAAACGGGGTCAAAGAACTATCATCGTAGCACTATCTAAATATAGCACTTCAATGTTCTTTGAAGTAGCTTTGAGATCATATTTCCTCTGTGTTTTGATCCAGTTAGAAGAGATAGGGTCCATTTTGGCACCCAGGATGTCAGTGTACAGCCATACAGTTGGCAAATTCGTAAACGAAATTAAAAAATGTATTATGCATCAATATACATATAATCCAAAATATGTGGCAAAATTTGGCTATGGGCATAACTGAACAAAATAATCTCAGGGTTATATTAAGTGGGTTCTGGATACAGTAAAGTATGTTGGAAATTAAGAAAACAGTACATTACAAATGGCTTTAATGTACATTGTGCACACCCGGGAATGGACTGTAATTTGTAATCAAGATGCTTTTTAAGAAAAAAAGTGGCTCTGTATAGTTAGTGTTTCCTGCAGTTTCTCATCATGAAAAGACACTGTGTTCTAGCTGAAAACACAGGGATATTCAACCCAACAAAGCAACTTTAAGCAGAGAACAGGGAAATACATGTTTTTCGCAGTTTATTACTTTATCTCTTTCTGTGGAGAGAACACATTTGTTTCACAAAATATATCCTGAAGATTAGCATTGTAGCAAGGTCTGAAAGCAGATGTATACATGCCACGCTGTGGCTGTCCTGCAGGCACAGAGACTAAAGTGACCATTGCTAAATGACATTTGTTTTTTCCCAAAATGAACCATAGATTCAATATAAGAAGCGTTAATACTACCATTTTGGGGGGGTCGGGTGGGGGGGTGTCAGGGCTGCATCATATTAGGCTGCATCCTCAAGAGTTTGGTTTCTGAAAGAGAAGGCGGATTAGATGGCTGGGAAATCACATCACATCTCTGCCCTAAAACTGGCTAAGAAAAATGTCATTTATTTATCCTTTTCCCTTGGCTGCTCGGGGATTTTCCAACTATAAGCTTGTGGCAGGAGAGGTCACATCTTCTGCACATCCAAGGAATCTCTCCAGTGTCAACACTTGGATACTTGTCTACTGTGTTCAGAGCTGGTCTAACTTTTCCACACTGAGGACCACACTTCTCGTTTCAGTGTAAGGAGGAGTCGGCTGACTTTGACTACCTCTGAAAGCTTCAACTGCAGCTCCGTCTTTTTGCCTGGTTCAGCTTGATTCACATTCATGTGGTCTGTAAGCATGACTAGCCAGTGCCATTTAATTCTTTTTCTTTTCTTTTTTTAATGGGGAGAGTAAAAGAAAATGTCTCTGGCTTTTGATCTTATTTGGGAATGTCTTTTTTTTTTCTTCTGAGAGTGCAAAGGGAGAGTTGTGACAGACAAATAAAATCAGCAACAAAATATGTCCATGGTCTGTCAAAACAATTGTTATTACAAACTTTGGTTCTCTTTTCAGGTCTGTCACTGAGTGGTTGTATTAGATTAATGTAAAGTATTGATCTGGCGTGAACTGATTCTGCCAAATTGAATTAGTTTTTTAAATTATGATGGGTTATTTATTTATATTAGCAGGCTTTCTGCTAGAATAAAAATCCTCCTCCTTCTTGTAGCTGTTGCAAAACACAAAAGGCAACACAATGTCTGTCTAGCGTACTCTGGTTGATGTGAGAGGAGTGTGTTCATGTGCCTGATCCAAGTCAAATGGATAATTCTTCAAGATGCTGCAGTTCACAAATCTGACTGATCTTAGGCAAATCAGCCTACATGCTCTTTTTCTTCCCACCCTTAAAGGCAGATGCCGGCTTCTTAATGTTTGCTGTAACTACTCTGAGATTCTTAGAATAAAGATGTTTTTATACAGTAGAAATGTTTATGTTGATGGTCTACATAGAATCAAGTTTCAATTTCCTGTACTCCAAAAATACATCCACAAAATATGCAGTGCACTTTATGGTTGTCCAAAATAGCAACACTCAAAATAGAGCTCGGATGCCAATATGCTATCTAGAAGAAAAATTAAACTGATCCTAGAGCGTGGAAAACCAGGCTCTTTGGTTTTGCCTGTCTCTATGTTTGGTCACTGTTTTCACATTAGAATCAAAAGTTGAAGGAGAGGAAAGCTGTTTAGGACTGGATGCTGCCCAGAAAGGACAAGGCTGAATTAAAAGGACTGTACAGTTTAATTGAGCTTTACATCTTTGGTAGTATGCCATTTCAGCATCTGTTGTAAAATGTTCATTTCAGCCTCAGTAATCCTTCAGACAGTGAATCAAATCTCACTGATCCTCGAGTCTGCCAGAGGAGGGCAGGGGTAAGATATAACAATGGCCAAATATAGAAAGACTTTGGTCTTGGACTAATTAATTTCAGTGCTGGCTCTTCTTAAAACCAGACCTGCCTGGATAGGAAGGAAGATGCAACCGCCTTTAAATCAATTGCTAGCTGTTTTAAAAAAGTGTATAAATAAAGGTTACAACTATTTGGGTAAGACGTGGAGCTGAATATACTCTGGTTTTTGCTCTTCAGTACTGAGACTAAAATTCAGGGAGCTGGAAAGCTCAAGAAGGTGCTGAGGAGGTGAGCAAAAAGAAGTGCAAAAGTTGTGCAATCTGTTGGTGGAAAATCAAGCTCACAGCTGACTTAAAAGATTGTCATGGTAACACAGACTCACTAAATACTAAGTCCAAGCCCCATTTGAAGGTCTGAGGCCCAGAAGAAAGAATAGAGTATTATTACTGTGTAAGTCAACTCAGGATCATATAAATCAAAGCTTCAGAATAAGGGGGTCTGTATTTCCTTTGATGGTTAGAGAGCTCAATAGTTGCTTTCATTCTGGCATCCCGTAAGCTAACATTAGTTATGTTGGTAGTCTTTGCTATAAACTATACAAATACAGGAGATTGCATATGAAAATACATTATAGCAGCTTTACAACTTGGGCCACAATCTGATTGTCAGAAGGAACAAGACTCCCTTATGTGGTGACAAGCAGTGCATAATGAGCTCCAATCTCAGGCTCTCTTTAGACTATAATGAGCTTTTTCTTTCCTCAGCTCAGCACTAAGAAAGCACCAATTCATTTCTATACATGCCGGATCAGGCCCAAAGACAGCAGGTTTGATGGAGACTTGATTGATGGTTCAACAAACCCTTAATATGTTCTGATAGACTGAGGACTCGTATTTTTCTAGGAGCACATGTTCTTTCCTGATGTGCCTCCACAGGACTTTCTTCTAAAGGGCTGAAAGTACATGGCAGGAGAGGCACTAAAGGGGAAGAGCTTCAAATTCTATAAAAAATATATTACTATACTTGTTAAGCATTCACCAATGATCCAGACTGGTCAATAAAATCAATACTAGCTGCCCATTCATATTGCTAACTAAATAATAGGTCTGGAGGAAACAACACAAGCACAGGAATGTTCTTCACGGATATGTGTGCGTGCACTAGAACACCATAATGTAAAAATCAATGTATCAACCTCAGCTGTATTACTGTAGTCTGAAAAGTAAACGAGTGGCAAAAGTAGAGGTACAGGAGGCACACAGGTGAAGACAGACTGGTGTGATGATTCACCTCAAAAAAGAAAACAATGACCATCACAGTTGGTAAATGGTGAGTTCTCACATTACAATGTCCCAGTTCATATAAATCCTATAGTCACCTATAGGCTGTCCTGAGAGACACCGGACTTTAGTGAAGCAGGCATGGCAGACAGCAACTTTTAGCAGGAGCCTGGATGGTAAGAGGACAAAATGGCTCGAGGCACTGTTTCCATGCAAAGAGAGCGCCAGGTAGAAAAATTCTTAACTGAAAGCAAGACAAGGGACAAAGTGAGACTAGCATTTGATGGCTATTATAAGCGCTACATAGCAATGGCCAGTGCCACACAGAGCTTCATAAATATGTTGCTAAAATGCTTTGGTATTCAGAAGTACCCTCTAGTCATAACCAAAAGTCTGGAATACTGTTGGAAAAGATTTTAGGATGAATTAGAAAAGTAAGAGTCCTACCAGGAAGCTTTTCACTCTTGAGAACCAGATTCCCCTGCCTGTTAAGCTGTCTTTGCACCAGACAGAAGTTTTTTCCTGCTTTGGAGAGGACAGAGAGGATCTGGAGGATTACACAAGCAGATGAGGGGACCGGGACCGGGAGGGAGAGAGAGGTCCGTTGTTGGCACTGGTCTATCGTGCGCAGGTTTCACCCTACACCCTTGCTGTGAGATGACAGGACCTGCTGAGAACATCCAGTTCTCCAGCATGATAGCTTTCACAGAGGTATTAACTCTCCGCAGGCTATGTCGCACATTTCGGCTTCCTCAGCATAACTGCTTTGGTTTCTGGTAGACCCAGACGCTATTCCAAGAAAAATACCTTTTGCTAATACTCATTCTGTTCTGGCACCTGGCTTAAGCTGTTCTGGCAAAAAGTAAGCTGGTGTGAGCTGTATCACCACTAAGTGTTTTTGGTCAGACTGGTTTGACAATATTTCTAATCTTTCTTAAGAGTAGACCAAATATGGCTCTGCCAGAAGTCTGGGAAGCAGTCTCTGAGGAGAATGTGACTCATTCGGAAATTGAGGTGGGCCCCAGATGAAAATGTGATTCAAAGTTGGTTGAGTGTAAAAAGGCAAAAAAAGATAAGGCTTTATGAATGCATTGATTTGCAATTTAGCTTCTCCCATTAATTTCTTGTTTCCTGTGTCATGCCAGGTCTATTGCTTCACTGTCTTCGTGAAAGACTAAACGCTCTCTTAAAAAGAAAAATTCTCACCATGATTCAGTTTGTTTTATTTTCCATATCCCAAGGCACTATTTTCTAGGACTTTTAATGCCAGCATAAATCTCAGCAATTACATCAACTTTCTATGGAGTAAAACTTGTGTGAGCTGAAAATCAACCACCCTGTCTAGTTTGGAAAATTTTTCATTGAGCTGAGGTTTTAGAAGAGTGGAAGAAATATAAATTACAATGCATTATTTAATTCAAATTCAAACATTTACTTTCATGCTTTGAGTCAAGCCTATTTTGCTATGAGTGGTAGGTATGTTGAGGCATGGGGAGTACTTCTAAATCAAAGTCAAACTTTGTGATGAAACAGTTGCACTCAGTTACTTTTTTGCCAGTTTGGGTTTGGGTTTTTTTCTCTTTTATTTTTGGTAACATTTAGTTTCTTAAAATTGGAAGCCTCAGAGTTGATTACAGATGCTATTATTTTGATACCTAGGCATTAGGCTTTAAGTGTCAGAGACAGAGTTTTCTATCTTTGCAGTCATGGGTGCATCTTGCTTTCTTCAGATGAAGATGAGCAGAACTCAGTGTCAGCTTTGGTTGTGGGGTCTTCCTTGGGCAGCTCTGAAGAGCTCTCATGGAATGAGAAATACCATTCAGCTCACCTGGCCCCAGGTGTCGTATCACTGCAACACCAAGGTCATTGAAGAAAAGTAATATAATGATAAAAAACTGAACATAAGTTACAGGGATGTAATCCTTTAAAATCAGCTCACTCAAAAGGATTGAAGTGGCTGTAAAACTTCTAGGTTTGGGGGTTTTTTAAAGTCCAATTAGTAATTGATTACTTTTTGCTATACATTCCTCTCCACACCCATTTCTTGCTTGGATGTGATGAAAATGTTTCCTCAAGTCTGGCAAAAAGAGTCATGTTAGGGAGAGCAAAGGTTTGAGAAAACAATAAGGAATTGAAGGAAGTCCTCTAACTGCAGACAGTAAGTTATTTATATACATTTTTAAATCTGGAAAGATAAGATATTAGCGGTTAGCGTTGACACCTATCCTGATTTTTTTAAAAAAACTTGATATTGACTATCAGCTTATGTTGGACCATCGCCTTTTCAAATATGCAGTAACATTGAATGAAAAATACTCTCTAAAAGTCACTCCTCATTCCACCTTTCTTCTTGGTTTCTTGTAACAAATGAGCCTGGTGCTTTTCTGGAGAAATTAAATGTTGGCTTTTGTGGTTTTTTTTTTAATGTTTCTAGATGAAACCGAGGCACACATTGACTATGAAGATAACTTTCCTGATGACAGATCAATACCTATTGTTGAGAATGAACATGTCAATGGCAAAGAGGAAATCAAGCAGGAGCAAGAACACCTTTCCTTCAGTAAAAGTTCAGAGGAAGGAAGAACTGGAAGTACCAAAGGTGTTACTCAGGACACAGGCACTTCTGAAAAAGGAAGCAGGGCACCAACTGAGTCACCCGTGTCACTCCTAAGCCAAAAAAATTTGTTTTGGTTTCCTTCGGAGGCTTTCAGTGAGCCTGAATCAGAGAAAGAGACAGATGATTCCACTAAAGCACAGTTTTCTGAAGGTGATAACCACATTGGAGTGAAGACAGCCTATGATGAACCTGGCGCCAAAATGTTTTATGACAGTGAAGATTTCCCCATTGGACCCATTCTCACAACTAATGATACAAAGGCAGAGATAGATGCAGTTGCCATTACTGATGAGTCATGGTTAGATGGCTATCCAGTAACACAAGAAGTGGTAGAGGATGATGAAGAGGAGGGGGATAAAGTTGATGGTTCAATGGGAACAGAAGATGATGTTGTCCTCACGACTGACCAACCGAATCACGTCGAAGTAAGAAAATCAGGCAACGGTAGTCCAGCTCCAGAGGAAGGTTTAACACAGATCGTGGCAGCAACAACGAGAATAGATGATGAAGAGGCCAAAGAGACACCGGTACCACTTACATCAGTGAGTGGTCTGGAGAACTTAAGTGTGAGCAGAGGCTATGATGCTGCTGCATGGGACCACCCAACTACATCTCTGGAAACTGTGACTCAGGAGCCTAGTACAACAATGCTGTTTGACATAACCAGCTTAAAAACATCCATGTCTGAAACCTCTGTGATGGTCAGCCCCTCCAATCAAACTCTGTATGCAGAACCAGAAGAAATAACCACCTACCCAGCACAAGTAGCAACCACTGCACCGGCTCCAGATATCATTACTGACACATCATCCCAGGAATTAGCTGAGCAAGAAAATCTAACCGAGGGGCTTGGAGAAAAGCCCGTCCCCACTTCTGAGCCATGTGAGGGAGAGGATTGTCCCAAGTCCAGTAAAGGTGCTATCATAGCAGTAATTGTGATTCTTCTCTGCTTGTTACTGGCTGCAGCTGTACTGGCTGTGTGGTTTTTCAAAAAACGGCAGCAGAAAAATTCTGTCTATAAACTGAATGGAAGGTGTCAACCCAGACATCATTGCTACCACCACTACCACCACCAGCACATTGAAATGCAGAAAGTCTAACCAGGGGTCTTTTGGCAGAGATGCTAGGAATCAGAAGAAAAACATATTGATGCTAGAAGGATCACATGACTCATGGATGCTAAAATCCAGCAGTGCAGAAAGCAGAAGAAAAAAAGAATGCTAAAAGAACATAGAAAAGATTTCATCCTTTCGAAAGCGCAGTTTAGCATATTCGACCTTTCAGAGCTAAAGAATACGTACGTTTTTATCACAAGGGTCTTTTGGAGACATCAGCAGGACACAGCGTGCTTGGTAGTACATCTACAATTTGTTCCACTTTTACATTTTGCTCCTATTAATAATAAATTAATTGATTAATTCCTGTGTTACCTGGTTATAATGTAATGGCAGGGCTGGTCAGGCCTTCTTGGTCTATTCTCAGTGGAGGAGGGAAAGAAGGAGGGAAGGAAGGGAGAAGGATGTTTTTGGAGCAACCACACATTTGGTGTTTGTTCCTTTTTTAGAACCTGCCCAGGCTGGTCAGGATAAACCACCGTAACAAATTATTACCTGACATGTCTTAAAAAGAAAAAACTATTTGCTACTGTACTTTAATGGATAGTATTGCAATGATTACTAAGGTACTTTTCTTCAACGTTGTGAAGAAACTAATAACAAGCCACAAATGTTGGATCATTACGCTGTTTTTCTGGAAGGTGTTCTTTTAGCCTTAGTGAAGAAGTGCCATTCTTATACTAATCTTTTTATAGAAACGATGTCTCCCTGGAATTCAGAGAATACTGTAAGTGCCATTCTTCCTTGAGTATCTGCAGGAGAGGAGTCAGAACACCTTTGATTCCAGGTGTTATGATGAATAGCCTCTTATTACAGAGCCAAACAGCGATGAAGCACTTCCCAGGGGAACCGTATATAAAGTTGGCTGCTTTTCTGAACACAATACCGACTGACCAAGATACTGAATTTTTTTAATTCACAGCCAGTAGTACTTCTGGCAACTGAAGCCATGTATAAGACTTCTGCCATATGAACTCTGTGGAAGGACTGATTTTCACCATTCTGGTCTTTCGTCAGCTGGAGGGGTGTCTGGGGTGGACACTGGCTATGGAAACGGGTATTCATTTTGAATGCTGCCTATTGTGGTTTTAAAGATAAAGCATACCCAGGAAAGAAAGAAATTGCATCCAGTTGATAAAATGCAAACACTTGGCTCTTAGACTGGGTGGTGGTGTAAAAACACAGAGGCTTTTCCAACAGCATGTTCCATTTCCAACAGTTCTGAAAATAAACAGGGAGAGAGGGGAGGACATTTTCTAGAATCCCTTAACATAGTTCTGATGAGTTTAGTACGAAATATTCTTCCCTGCCCTTCTGAATGAACAGGAGAAAGACTGGCAACTGTGAATAATCTGCAGGTCAGAAATAAATTAATCTGCCACTCTATTGTACAGCCTTAGCCAAAATATGCCAGTAGTTCAACACATCAAAATACTGGAGTAAGGAAAGGTGACTGGGTGGAGTTCATCCTTTTTCATGTTCTGCCTTGAGTGACAGTGGTAACCATCTCTAACTCCATGGAAGGTAGGCTTTATGAAATGGAATGCAGAATTGGGCCCATCATAGGTACAGCCATCCATCTCAGTGCTGTAAGGAAAACAAAGCATTGTTAGATGACGGCTATACGTTATCTTGGCGAATTTGACCTCAGAGTGGTAAGAGTTGAATCTAATTGCCTGGCAAAAGCCACAGGAAATAAAGTAGGACAGAAACTGTACAGATTTGTAAATATTGTGTTCTCTGACATATGCATGACTTTATGCTTTTAATGCATTCTAGACTATGAAATAACCTAGAATTTCTGTTGTAAACTATTTTTTTATGCAGTAATGTTTTAAAACAAAAAAACCCACAATGGATTTCGCACCAAGCAACTTTATGGAGACTGTTAACTCAACTAAAACATACCATCTGTAATCTCACGGAAATATGCTGAAAAATAAACATGGGAACATCCATTAAAAATATTGTTTAACTGAAAGTTACAAGTACATGTTACAGTTCTGTGTAGCATCATTCAAAACAAAAAGTCAATACTATTTGGCTCTGAACATCTGAAAATGAGACTCAAAATATAATTACAAACACAAATTGTACAGGGATCTTATTTGAGACTTAGAAATATTTGTTATTCATGAACCAGAAGAAAATGTACATTAACATAATGTTTCGGAGGTATTTAAATAAAAATCAAGTCACAAAAAAAGGGAAGGGAGGTGCTTGTGTGTGTTCTTGTGCAAATCATCCAGTTTGCCCACACGTTTATAGAGAAAAGATAGGTCTGTCACTTGGATAATCCTTGTCAAAGACACTTTGATATTAAAAAAATTAGCTGCAAAGTGTTTAGCTTAGGCTGCCAGCCCGGTTCTGCTTCAGAAGACCATCTACCCACTTCGCGGCAGCATCTGTTTGTACTCACAGTTTTCAGTTTACCAGAATGATCCAGGGAGTTTGGGAAAACTAATAAACAGATGGGGATAAACAGCCCATGAATGATACATTTGACTTAGACCTCCTTTTGTGTGCGAAACTTGGCTAATCAAAGACAGTAGGGATGGCGAACAAAAAATATAGTACAGTAAATACAAAATCTGAAGATGATAAGGTCAAAATACAGTTGGGGGTGAGTTACTTATTACAGCAATTAAAAGCTGAAAGTACCAGCTGTGGGTTGAAATTAGGAAAGAAAAAAGGAAAGGGGGAAATATTGGGAGTGATTTTGTAATGGTGACATCCAGTCATTAAGATATTGATCTGTTGCTCTGTGATAAAAGTCATGTATCGTCCTCTTCTAGGGGAGCCACATATTAAAACAGGCTGGCCAGAATCAGCTCACTGGTGTTGAGACTGAGATACGATCTCCCTTTCCCCTCCTTTCCTTTATCGACAACTACCTATTAACTGGGCCCCCATTTCATATAGATTGTGTGCTGCTGCGTCTGGGCAGAGCCCTGCATAAATTTGCTGTCAGGCAGGCTGAGAAGTGACACCATGGGGTGTGACAGTGAAGCTGCTGGCAGTGTTTGGGGCTTCAAGCCCTTGCAACCAAAAGGTGGTTGCTCCCCTTTCTACAAAAACACTGGGATCATGGATTTTAGGTATTCGGGAAGTTCTCAGGCTGAAATCCCCTCCATTTCTGTGCTTGTCCTTGCATTTGACAGCTAGATGACAATATATGGTTTATTGTGCTGTACTGCCTTATTGCATACTATACCTCAAAATCTATTTTGTTGGAGATTTGTTGCCACGGGCATTGAAGCCAGCATAGATTGATTTTTTTCTTCAGTGAAAAAAGTACTTTTTTTTTATATCCAGTAACTTTTATTTGATAGAAATATATCCAATATATCCAATAAATATATCCAATAATCCAATGCAAAGATACAACATAATATGTAGCTGTGAAAGATCAAAATACGTAGCTATGAATGACCATTTTAAAAATTAGAAATTATTAGATAGTTGTAAGACTTGGCAAACCACGAGGTTACCACCAGCTCAGGATAACACTTAAAATGTTTAATCCCTTTTCGGGTAAGTGACAGTAAGAATGGGGCAAAGGCAGAAAGACCCAATTTTTTTTCTTTAAAGTTAGTAGTCACATAAAGTTACACCTCTGACCCTCATATTCCCACTTGAAAATAAGCTTGTTCCATTACTTTGCAAAAGAATTAATCAGGAAAAAAGCACATTTGTTACTTCATGCCGCTTAAAAGGCCTACCCATGAGATACGTCAAAGAGAAGGAAAGGTTAAAAATAATCAAAGAAACCTTAGAAAGTTTTTCTACAGAAAAGGTTAGCATTTACAAACTTAAAAATTCAGGACTCTCCAGAATTTAGTTTCTATGTATCATCAGTACTCTAAGGAGAGAGAAGAGGGGAGGGAAGAGAGATGGGTGTCTAAACCACTGAATAGTTCCTTGCCAAAAATAAATAAATAAAAAAGGTATCTATTTATTTTAATATTTTTTCCTAGGCACTGAAGAGGACTTAAGATACAAACCCCTGATTTGCTGGGGTGTGCAACCCAACTTACTTTGGCTATTTCTTACTTAACTTCTTTTTTGTATATAGCTTAAACTCTCCACACTAGGTCATTCAAGTCTTGAGTCACCAGAAAAAAGAAGTTGCTGTTTAAAGTATGGCAGACAACCAAAAGTTCAGACAGCTGCAGTGAAGGATTAGTTGTGGGTTTTTCTCACTGCCTTGCTACAAACTGCATCACAGGTCTATGTTCAAACATTATTAAATGGGAATGTTTTCTCTGGCACTGACTACTTCTCCCCACAGTTTAAGTATTGAATTTTTTTAACTGAAGTAGCTTTGGTTTACAGCTCACATTAGAACTTAAAAACATATTTCCATAGTAGCTGGCATATGCAGGCAACTGTTTATTCTCAGTACCAGCCATAATAAACACTTGTACATTTATAATCCAACAAATCTTTGTCTAATCACAACTCCATTTCAGAGCTGTAAAATTTGCATGCTATTTAAACAATTTTTCATGAAGACTCTCTAGAAATTGAAAGATTTTCTAAGCCTGCCTTCATTATCAATAGAGACCAATAATTCACTGTAAAAGATGTGAAGATACACAGTGGGTGTTAACAGTGACAGTCTATTGAGAAAAAGCTTTGTAAAGCAGGACATGCTTTAGGATTTTCAGGGGAATAGCTCATCTTGAGGAGACCCACCTTTAATTCTACCTTGAACTTACTCTGGCAAGTATGAAGAAATGGCACCTCCTTGGTCGGACAGGCGTTCCAGGTGAATTGAGAACAGCATCCGACTAACTTTCGGGTTTATATTTTAGCATTCCAAAGCAGTAAAGCTCTGGAAAATAGAACAATTTGAAATATGCTTTTGGCTCATGCCTTGTCAACAGAAGTAATGAAGGTCTGCTTGCAGAATCGCCACGGTGAACAAAAGGGCCCAGCAGGACATTTGAATTCCCGTTGAATTTACCAGAACTGATCATTCTGAAAGTATTTGTTTTTCATAGCTGACTTTATTGGCTATCAGAATCGCTGACACACAGAAGTATGGAGCCTGTGATGCTATTTTATGGGAACAGAATTAAACTTCTAGGAGAAAAATCACTACCACCCTTCTTCCTTTTTTAATGAATATTGCTATTTATGAGGATGAATTAGCAAGAAGTTGGTAATACATGAAGAATTACTATCAGTAAGAGCAGGCATTAATTTGAAAAAGGTCACATACTTATCACAGTCTGTCAGATACACTGATTTCCAACCTATGAATCTCTTCCCTTGCCCAAGCTTTGGTTCTTATGTAAGAAAGATTGTCCTGACAGCCAGCCATCGTGTTTTTCACATAACCAAATATCCACTCAGTGCACCAGTGTTTGTGACCCAGTTTAATCAGCTTTCAAGCAGTTCCCCATTATGCAGGACCCCATCCAACAAGAGATCAAGCACAGGACTCATGTTGCATGCAGACCCGTGTGCTAGCCATCTGCCCGAAGATGGACTTCACCCACCATTCACCTCTAAGTGGTGACAGAATGACATGTTCAGAATTATTGCAGACTTGTTTGTGGGCAGCAACGGAGGATCAGAGGCCGACAGCAGCTACCCAAATAGTCAGCTTTGTTACTAGAGACATGAGCAATTATTAAAACACGTAACTGTACAGCTCTGTAACAAGCAATACTATCAAGGTCAATATGAATTTCATCTCCACGGTCAGCAGACATGTGGCACCGATGCTGCAGTCACACGAACACGGTGACTTCAACGAAATGACGCCTCCCTGAGCATCAGCATCATACTGTAAGCCTTGTCAAAAAAAAGAAATGGAGACGAAATCTAAATATCACATCAGGTTAGGCAGAAGCTGCTAATATCTGAGGCAGACAACTCACAACTGCAAGAACTTGGGGTGGCAGAAGGGAGGCAAGAACCATATTCCTGCAGCCTCCCAAGAAGAGCTGGCAGGATCACAGAAGTGGAAGAAAAGACACTAATTTATTGCAGTCACATGTAAATGTTGGCATTTAACAACAGCAGCAGCAAAAGAAAAATCAGTTGAAAGAACCTGAGAATGCTGAAAAAAGCCACAATAAATACTGAAGAACTGGAAGAGGAGCTATTTCTCATTAGAAAAGAACAAGGGTTTGAGAACTACTTGTACTTATTAAGATTGAACTGGCTTGGGACCATATGTAGTGGAAATTAAGAAAGCCAGAAAAAATCCACAGACACTTGAACAAAAGGAAAAAGGGATCACAGTGCCATTTCAGGAGGCCGCAAGAGTATCAGTTGCCTCCTCAAGTTAAATGGAACAGTAAAGGACATCAGACTTATTTAATGTAGGCTTAAGAAAAATACATCATTGGCTAATGGACATCTTAGTAAATCATGAAATCCCCACCTGAGAAGGCACAATGGCAGGGGATTTTAGCTGTAAGATCGAGCGCTGAGGAAATGACTGAACATGAAAAGAGATCAGCTATGGAAGCCTTAAAGGCAGAATCACAAGCTTACCAGAAAATTGGCAATACCCGAGAGACTTGCAATGGTTGAATAACTATTTGACGAAGAGGAAAAATTAGGGTTCGCAGGTGCTAAATATATCCCCAGTGTAACCCATTGAAGTCAAATGAATCACAAAACAGGTTAACTCTGGTGCTCAGTGTTTTACTGGTGGAATGAAAATATTCCAGTATTTTACCACATACTTTGTTCTTTAGAAAAGATTATAGCACTCTCCAACAATTAGTGCTGGAGAGGGGAAGGGAGTTCTTTAACTGGAAAGAAATAATTCTGGGTGGCAAACCAGAAAGATCCTGGAACTGATTTTCTGTCATTTCATACCTACCGTAGTCTATGCTACTTGCTTCACTGACAGGCAAAATCCGGTTAGAAGCTTTATGCACACATGTTATTTCCACACAAGATGTATAGTTATGGAAAACTTCAGGCCAAAGAACTTGAATTACAGGCACCTCTCTTGGAAGTCTTTAAGGTTTTGCATTGCAACACCTACAGACAGCACACAAGAGCTAGGGCACCACAGAAACAAACAGCCAGACAATAGTCGGTGCTTGGTGGAGCTCCTAAGTCAGTTCGGTAAATGGTGACAAGAAAAAAGTAAACTAAAAATGTTGTAAAACAAAGGCAAGGTAGGTGGATACATCAACCTCTAACCAGCTCCATGCCCTTTCTTTAATGGCAGGATTTCTGGATTCGAAAGCTAGAGGATCAAAGATGAATTTATTTGGGCATATGATCTTAATATCAATGGTTGAGTTCCTGAGGAGGAAATCTGGAGTTGTCCTATCCAGGCTGGAAAGCAGAAGGACAAAAGAGGCCTCCAGAACAGTAACCTCTCCCTTGAGTGTACACACACCTCCAGCAAGAGACAACTAACTGGAGAATCTACCCCAGCTGGGTATTATATTACAGGTATTTCATGGGGAAGTAAGTGAGGGTTTACAATCAACTACTAAGTTTCAAAAGTTAAGCAAATTCTTACATAAAACTACAACACGTTGAGTGCTAATACTGTGTGGAGCAAAAAGTGCTAAGAAATCGGCTACACCCTCTGTATGTTCAAGGCATATAGCAAGCCAGATTCTGGTCTTGTTACCACAAGTGGAGCTGGGTAAATCTCCTGAAGTTAAAAGGGTCTTGATAGATTTTCATTTTGAGAATAAAATGGTCTGCTCATCAGCTTCAGTGGATTAGTTGTGATTTATATTAAAGAAGCTTAAAAACCCAATCTAATCTTCCAAACATCTTTCACACACAACTTTAGCATTTTTAAAATGTTTCACTGCTGTCACAGGCCAGAGGACACTTAAACCTGATGTTGTAGATTCCCCTTCTTATTCTCTATAGATGCTCAATAGTGTAGACACCATACTTCTAATAGCATACACAAGCCATAGCAGCAACAACTCAGCAAGGTACTGTAGATCATGTTTTGCCTTTTCAAAAACCTAAAGCAGATTTTGGTTTTGCAATTCACTTCCATTCAGCTGAATTAGGTTCAGTCCTAGAAGCACTGAATGTTCATCTCCCCTTGATGTAAGCAGGATGAAACCACTTGCAGGACTTGATCCTTAAAAACAAAAGAGGAAAGCAAAGGTTGAAATCCTGGATCCTCCTCTGAGGTCAATGGGATTTCTGCTCTTCAGTAGTCTTGTGCACTAATTCACTACTCTCTAACACAGTATTTTTTGGGCCTTCAAAGTACTTCTGTATTGGATTCTGCCATACAGTTAATAAAAATGTCAGGAATTCACATGCAAATATTTCTCATGATTCCACTTAAAATCACCTCAGTGTCCATCAGCACTTACTTTTGGATGAAAACTATGCAGCTAGTCCCACCAGACTGAAAAAAACCCCATGCAAACTGTTTTCCACAGAAGAGAACACTAAATATATTGATGAAGATTATTTTACACAAGATTGGCCCCACCTCACACAGGAACCACACATTGTTTCAAGAGTAAGAATTGGCAGGAAAAAGGAATTATTTATTATTCAGTTCTAAGTGACCTCAGTTTCACATCATGGAATTTAATTTAGTTTTTTAAGAAAGATCAATGCTGTTTATAGAATTCCTGAAGCGTTTTTTTACAAGATCACTAGTTGTGCTTTGTTAATCACCTTATTTAAATGTATCTCAACAACTTTCAGGTGCACTGGGATTCAGTATCACTTTATCCATCATCACAGAAAAAGACATATATAAATAGTACAATACATAGCTCAGAAAGTCTAGAGGAACTATTGTGTCTTCTGTGGTTCATAATCTGACAAAAGTTCTTTGGAATGTAGCTGTACTGTTATAACTTAGTGGAACAGCACTGAAATGAGGAACCTTAGTGTTAGCCCAGAAAATACAAATAGTCCATTTTGTTATGCTGGTGTAAAGGAAATAAAGCTCAAGAGGGAAACCCATATGCACCAATTCTGTAAATGCACAGTGAAAAGCCATGCTCACAGAAGTCAGTGCAGCATGGAAGCAATCTTTCAGGAGTGGATCTTGTGACATAAGGTGGAGCTTAAAGGAGCAGCTTTGAGGTATATCTAACTGGAACTACAGGTGACCAAAAACAATAGTAAGGAGCAATGACAAGTCTTCACTTTTGTAAAATACTTTGTGGTGATTTCACTCATCAGGATTCCTTCTTTTCCTCCACTTCTAACAGCTCATCAAGGAATTCCACAACTTCACCCTAGAAAGGATTAAATTTAACAGAAACAAGTTAACCCTGTACTGCAAAATCAGTAGAAAATTTTAACTATTTTAATCAAAACATAAACTGTCATAATAGGTGCCTAAATATTTTGTAACACCCTTCATACAGAAGCTAGCACAACAAGCCTATAAAATGCAAGTAAATGGCCCATACAGGGGTAGCACAAGTACTTGCAGTGACATAGAGACCTTAGAAGAAGGAAATGTTACACTTCACAGTAAATCCTCTTGTACATTTTCAGGTATTTAAATAGACAATGAAATCCTCAAACTTAAAAAGTAGAGGCATAAATGTTTAAAGCATTTAATTAGGAAATTGTTAAAATACCATAAAACATTAAATAATTTAGAAAGCTTCAAAAGTCAAAGTGTTTTGTAGAGCCATAACTTGACCTTGCATCTACCTGCTTTAACAGTTTATGTCCTCTGTGACACCCTTCAACACACACCTTCTCCACTTTCAACAACAGATCTTCACATGCCATGCTTCAGTGTAGCAAAAATGTAAAGAACCAGAGATATCAGAATGTTTTCCATACTGGAAATGAATACGTTGGGTTTAGATTCAGACCAGAAAGTACTGTATTTACAAGCTCCACTCTGCTAATACAGGGAACCAACACAACATAACAATCTAACTTTCTTTATTTAAACTACTCCTAATGGAGTTACATGTCATACACCATAGTCAAATGCCTTCCTGCAGTCAAGCCTGAGTACTTTCGGATGATAAAGCCCCACCGGCTGGAATTTACTGCCTTGTCAACCAAGCTACAGTAACTGAGCTGAAACCTGTGGTAATCACTTTCAGCCCAAGGTAACACCTTCAGTAGTGAAAAGCAAGTAGCTAACAGCAATCGTGCAGCAGCACCTCAGACTACTGAAAACTGACTGTAGCAGCCCATCTGCTGGCACCCTCAGAAATACTAGTATTTTCCAGTTTGCCTTCCACGCACAGTTCAGAAACAACACTGCCTGAGACGGGAGGCCCTGTGGGAATGCCTGTGCAAATTTTCACTGTTTGATACAACTCAAATACTGAGCTGGAAGAGAGATGTGGATGCTCAACGTTACATTTCCAACCTTGTATTCCAATAACTACAATGTTCTGTTGAACTGTTTTAACTGTTTGGGTTTTTTTCTTAATTTCCTGTCCTTCCTTTCTTGACATAAACCTATGTTCTAAAAAGGTCTTAAGATGTCATTTAGGTTTTTTCCAAAACAAATCGTCACTTTCTGATAGGAAAATACTCTGCTGGAAAATCTGATCAGCTCTTACTCACTCTCACGTTTAAAATAATGAGAATTTATAACAATTATTCTGAAAGCAAGTCATCCTTGCTTGGATGCTCATTCTCCCTCTTCCCTTCACCCCCCTTTCCAAGTCTTTGTGAACTGTATTAGGCTTCCGAATCTGCTCAATGAAGACTGCAAACAGTATTTTACAATCCTAATTAAATTTTAAGCACATTTTTTGTCTAGAAAAGTATTCCTTAGGAAGGCAGCACCTTCCAGACACATGCAGTTTGAGACTCAAAACTTTACAGTTTTCTGTTCTGGAGAGGAAAGGGCATTAAAACCTCTATCAGTGAAAATAATAAAAGGAATAGGGAATTTTTGTCTATTTTGAATACAACAACCGTATTATGGATATGGTGATTAAAAATATTAACCTCACATTTTTCAGAAGTGTGATCAGCAAGGAGAGAAATAACAAGAACCAAGCAAACAAAAATAAAAGCGGGAGAAAAGCTGGCTGAAATAACAGCTGCTCTTGTTCCCTGCTTCGCAGTTCCATCTCAAAAGACTGCTGAGTTTTTGCAACTATGAAGTGGTTTTAGCAAGTCCTGAAGGATGGCAATTTATTTTGCTTTGAATTTGTTCAAAACATCTAAGTATCCAATTCAATAAAAACACACGAAAAAATGCCAGCACTTTCATATTCCCTACTTGTCTTCCTGGTTGCAGGAAATCTGGCAACTGGAAAACAGGAATTTGGCATTTCTGCACGTTTTCCTTTGTTAGAAGTATTTTGATTGCCTAAGGAGCCCAGTCGTGGGAGGAACTCAATGCCACTTCACAAATGCACATGAAGAAAACAGCCACTAGGTCCAACAGTCACTCTGCAAGCAGTTGAAAGATACAGCAACAGAGGCACAGAGGACTTCAGGTCAAGTTTTATAGCACAATCCTAAAACCGTGGACACAAGCATTTGGGTGCCTCTGAAGGACTACAGACAGGCAGGTCCCATTAACTCTGAACAGAGTTACGAGACTGGGAATACAGGTGTTCAACTACAGGGGTCCCAAATCTAATTCAGACTGATTCTTTTTACACCTCAGGACCATAGTTTAATGAAAGAGTAACAGATACTTAAAAAGATTTCCCTCCTCAGTCTACCCGCAAAGACAACCCGCAAAAGGTAAGTCTGAGAGGTAGGGTGAAAGGCATAAACATCTGACTGGACGACCCAGAATTAAGCATAAGAAAGAGATGGGGATTTCAATATTGTACCTTTGGTAACTCTACCACACAGGAACTTAATTCATATTATTGTCATGCTCATCGCTAAGATAGGATATTTCAGAAGACACAGAAGATCCAGACAGAATTCAGGATTTTTAATTTTGGTTATGTTTTCAAATCCAGAAACACGTTAAGAAGCCCAAGTATTAAATGGAAAAGGATATTAAAAGCAACAGTATTTGAAACGAATTTGACTGAAATCTGAAATCTCCAGTGCCTAAAATTGATCTCTAAAGCAAAGTATGACAGAAGCTGTTGCGGTCTAATAAGAAGTATTGGGGAGCAAGAGAGCTTGAAATATGGCAAAAATATAAAAATAGTTGCTGAAACAATATACATGCAGAAAATACATTGTAATGCAACTGAATAATTGTCTGGATATTGGTTATTTTTGAAAAGGCAAAAACTCCAGATTACAGCTAAAGACAAACAAAATCTGTAATTAAAATAGTGCTGCCTGCCCTTTCACGGTCAGAATGTAAAACATTTGCAAGTTGCCCATAGTGTGATTGGCAGCCCAATGAAAAGGTGATAATGCTACGTCAGCAGAGCTGATCACATTGTCACACTAGCAGCTATGACCAGATTGATCCCTGTCCTTGCCCCATTAGCACTCACTTGACACCACATCAGGCATTTTGCGTGACTGAAGCCAGCAAATATTTCACAGGTGTTCATTCCAGGGAAAAAGCCGCCTGCCTGCTGATATCTAATAACTTCATGCTGGCCTGCAGATCTGGATTCTGAAATGATTCTCTCATACAATTTAAGCATTCAGTGTGACAAGAGTTCCTCCCGTTATCTGGTATGCTCTTTGGCTCCTACCTACCTTAATAGGAAGGACATCAAATTTTACATGCAAAGTCAGCTGCAAACCCATAATTCTTTCTGCTGCCAGCTACTTGAGGGGACAACAGCCACCCAGCTCTAATGCAGGTGACATAAATATGCTGCTCAGCCACAGTGCTGATGTAAATCAGAGTTGAGCAACATATGGCCCAAAGCCTGACGTAGCTGTCTGGCTGGTAGCTAGTAAATCAGTATGTGAAGTCTGACTAAGCTCAGGGAAGAGAAGGGTTTGCTGCCAGACCAGTACATGCCTGATAGTTAGGCAGCCAACAACTGGAAAGTACACACATGTGGACTGCTTGGTCAACTGCAGTGAAGCACATCCTCATTAGCAAGCCGGTCCTGGGTCCACAGTCATTGCCTCCAGGTTTGCACTGGAGGCCAGGTATGTGCTGCAGGTATGACCTCCCTCCCTGTGCTACCAACCTCTTCCCTCTCCCAGTGCAGGGACAGTCAGTGGAAAGTGGGAGTGACGGAGCAAGTACGTATGGGAAAAGATTGGACAGGCATAGACTGAAATATGGGAGGCACAATATTGAGCAGGAGAAGGGGAATGCTTCCAGGCTGGTGTGAGTGGTAGGAAGAATCAGAGAAGCTGATCTGATCAACTGGAGCCTCTAATTATCTCTCATTCAAGAAGGTTTTACAGAGGGTACGTGAGTAGGTGAATTATAATTTAAAAGTCATTTTAAAACAGAGTTCTTGATCAATTCTGAATAAGCTAACCCAGGCTAGTGAGAGTGGTGCACTATTATAAGCAAAGCCAGAGCATTTGAAAAAATAAGTCCTAAAAAGGAGAAAAATGCAGAACTCCTTACTTTTTACACCACAAGCCGAGTGTCCAAGACCAAGGTACACATTGGGCCAGAGATTGTTGCTGGCCCTTCCTTATGCAATGTGAAGTGCTGCATTCACATGCACAAAACACAACCTTTTAGAAGAAACATCTGTACTTTGCAGACTCCTAGCCAGCTATTAAAATAAATAACAAAGAGGAAAAGGTACCAATACACGGCTCAGTTATGGCCCACTGGAGTCTGATGGTCCAGCACCAACTTTTCTTTCGACAGCAGCATTTAAAGTAGTAGCAAGCAGTGACAGTTGTACTGCTCACTGACAGACCCCGACGCTTTGCTGTTGGTTGCAAAGACTAAGCATTGCCTTCTACATAGCAAATATTAATCATTCATGGGGCCTCGCCTCCACCTACAATCTGTTCTGTCCGTAGCGTGGACTGGAAAAGTTCTGGGAAAAAATAAGCTTTCTTGCAATAACCCATACTTTCCATGCAGATCTGCTGATGGCCTTTTCTATAGGGATTCCATATGCACTGCAGTGGGATAGCCTGCCCTTCAGGGAAGTAACAGAAATTATTAAAATAATAGTCTTCTAGACAGAATTAAGATCTACAGAAAAATATTATTATAGACATGCTTTCATGCGTGATTATCAGTGAATGCATAAGAAACAGCCTTTATCCTAATTCATCCAACTAAGAGACAATACACAGAGCGAGAAGAATTGGCTGGATCTTTGCTTCCTTATAATCTATGACCTAGAAGGAAAATATTTATCCCACAAAATGTTCCCGGCTGTCCTTCACAGCAAAAATTCAGATTTTGCTAAAGTTCAAAGATCTTAATGACTGGAAACTTGTTCAACAGTAACAGATCTGATTCCCTTACGTGTTGGGTGTAGATGGCAAGGTTGTGGTAGCCGGAATGGTTGCAGGGGTGGCCTCTGCGAGGAGAGGTCAGGGCTGCCCTGTAACTAATGAATAATTGTCCTGTAACTGCACTGGTAACTAATTTGATTAACTAATGGGAGTAGCGACAAAGAGTAAGGTTATGAAAAACAGCAGATTTTGTTCAAGAACGAATAACCATCTTGCAAGAGCGAAGACAAAGGTTGGATATGGATACTGTGGAGGATACGTGCTCCCTGGGCCTGATAGAGCCCACAAGCGCACACCATACAGCCCACTGGCCAGCGATATTTTGTGGGGGATGACATGTTATTTCAGTATAACAGTAAGACATGTGTCAATGGGGGGCTTAGCCTGAAAGGTTTATTCAGGCTTCGACCAAGAAAAAGTTCCTTGATCTAACCTTCAGTTAAAACATGAGAGTTCACTGTAACCACCTCAAAGCCCTCCCAGATCCTCCAAGAGCAGTACAGCCCAGGCTGGACATTCCTCACATTCTAGCAGGGGAAAAAAAAAATATATCCCTCAATTCTTTGTGCAGATAAATTATTTGGCCCTTAACTTGTTTATTTTTCAGATACTTAGGCCACAGTGTGACCCACTGTCACATGCTTCTAGGGTTTTTTTTCCCCAATATTAAAAGAGCTTAGTTGTTCTTTACATGTATGCTAACTACTTTCTTAAATATTTTTTCATTTCATTTTTAATGATATATTCTAAACATGTTCTCTTCCCATATTCTATGGGAGACTGCAGTACACTGCAGTTATTACAACAGTATTTTACAGTAATCCAGTAAATGTGCTTTCCTCTTAAGATTTTTATAATACCTATAAAACACAAGTCAACCCAGTTTCAGAGCAACTTCAACATTGCTTCTAGTGGCTTTGTTTCTGAGCTCTGCTTACGCTCTCTTGCCTGCTTTATGCTACACGCAGAAGCTGAAGAAAACCTCAGCAAGTAAAAATTCCTCCTAATGTCAGTACCTGCAACTTGAGGACATTCTGCCATTTAAGCCTAACCATGCTTGCAGCTTCCCATGGCAGGTGGTTTAAATGGCAGCAGAAACACTTTTGACCAAGATACACATCCAACGGTAAAGAAGCAAGAGGGGAAAGCAGGAAGCTTCTGGAGAGCCAGCCACATGGGCAGCATCTCCACTAGGAAATAAGGATGAAAAAAATCTCCTTTTTTCTTTAAAGAAGCCTATGTTGAAGAGGGACCAAAACAATGCCAATTAGCTGCCAACTCTCTGAAACAGCTGTCACCAGCTCTTCTGTGTAGCAATGCTGTTGTAGCCGTGTTGGTCCGAGGTCACAGGCAGGGCAGGGTTTACAGGTCTGCAGTTACAGCTTGCCGTTATGAGCGCACTTGTATAAATCATTTGAACATATGCAAAAAGTGAGTTAATAAAGCTGAAAATATGTTGTTAGCAATTCCTGAACAGAAAAATAGGCTGAATTCAGATTATTATTTGCTATCAGTAGTCCACTGGGCCCTCGTGCTTTGATGCTGTTCCATATGTTCTCTTTCCACTGGTCACCTGAGTACAACACTTATTCCTTTGCATCACACTTAGGAATGGAGCATTTGAATTTCAGCTACTATACAGACGGACACACACATTATATACAAACAAGAAGAACAAGATGCCAAAAAAGCGGGTCAAAGCTGCCAACAGTTTTCCACCTACTGATTAAGTACAAAAAGAAAAATCACATTGCAGGATGATCCCAGCCAAATACTTGTGGTTCTTATGTAATTTAGAACAGCTAAGTAGCTATCCCTGAAAAATAATTCCTCAAGAACAATGATTTTATGGGCCAGAAACATGTCTCATACAATTAGTGTAGAGCTGAAGTTATATCTACACTAGCTGAGTATCTGGCTTTTAACGGCATTTCAGTTTGCTATTTAAATCTGTACAATACTAGGAGTTGTATCTATTATAGACTCTATGCATTACATATCTGAACAGAAATCACAAAGCTTGACTATGCGTGGCTAACTAAGATGACAACCCCGTGTAATGTTCTTTTAACTTCACTGTGGAAAGTGGTAAGGATATTTAATAATAATTACTTTTAAGAAAAAGTAATTTGTAGCTAGCTGGTGCTAATATTCTCTGTCACCTCTACTGTGTTAAATGTTTGAACTAGAGTTTTTCATTTCCTTGTGGAAAAACATTAATAAGTAACATGAACAGGACAGTATTTCTTGTAGTGACATATGCAAAACTCATTACTGCATGTTCCAGCCTCTGCAATTACTGCAACATACTATTGGAAGAAGCCACATGTTCTCACTTGCTTTGCTAATGGGATTTAAAAAGACACATAGATGATTTGGGATACGGGAGCACTGAGAAGTCTGAATGAAGTGAGATTCTCTACTTGGGAATAATGACATATTCGCATAGGAAGAGATCCTTTTGCCACATCAATCCTTTTGCTTCTACTCAAGGAAAGAGAATTATTTTTTTCTGCAGATTATTTTACGGGCTTGTTGGCCCACAAGCAACTTCACAGACAGCAAACACGGACCACAGAAACTCACAAAAGGTATGGCCTATGGCCCGAGAAGCACATGGTTTAAATAAACAAAGTGCATTAAAGAGAGAGCTTGCCTCCATCCTTAACAACTTTTAATAAAGCTTTTACTGTAACACCTTATCTGGGTTTTTCATCAGTTTTCAGCATTCCTATGGAATAAACTTTTCTATCTGTGCCAGAAGAAATATTAAAAAAAAAAAAAAAAAAAATTCCACTTGTACTACGAGGCCCTGCCCGTACAGCAGAAACTGCAAGGTAGCAATTTTACCTTTGTGCTATTCCTGCTCTGTCTGGACTCCCTGGAAGGCTCCTGCAGCGAAAGACAAGTTCTGGTAGCCAGGGATTTATGAGTTCACTACCAAAAGCTAGAGCCAAGCCAGAGGCATGGACAGCCTCCATCCCTCCCAGGTTCTTCAGCCCTAGGAAGGGAGGGCACAGAAACCCTTCAGCTTTTCCCTGGGAGAGGAGAAAGGTAACTTTCCTAATACAATGAGAGTGTGGGGTAGGGATATCTGTGGCATGACCAGTAATTTTGGTTGTTTAACCCAAACATATAATCCAGTGTAACATGACTTCCTTGTCACTTCCCCAAAAGTTTAATTGATGTTTCCACTGTACTTCCCTCCTGCAGATGGCAAGGTCATTTATAATTGCACTGGTGAAACGGGCTACAGGAATGAATGCCAGCAAATGAATGCTTGTTTATTCTATACTCAGTGCTTGAGGCTGAAGATGCTTTCTATAATCCCTTCTTGTAACAACATATGGGGAAAGCCTCACAATGAACTGCTTCTCCCCTTCCTTAATTACTCATCCATGTGCTTTGAAGCAGCAGGTATGAAAGAAGGAAAAAATGACAAATTAAGTTTAAGCCTAACACAAGAGCACATTATGGTCAAAGCATAAACCAACAACGGAATATAAAAAAGTGCTCAAGTATTTCACACCCTGATGAAAATGCATACAGACCCGTCCTCATCTAAGCTTAACCTTACAACAAGCTTATTAAACTGTCTTTCACAGAGTTTTATCACAATGGAAAGTCTTCCTAAAGTCTTGTAACCTCGCACTGGAATTTTACGTATAGAGTTGTTTTCAGGTCACTAGCATACTGAAGACAGCACAGACATGTTATTACTTCTCCACTATAAAATATTATCTCTCCCTGTGTGCTGGGTAACATAAAAATTGCAAAGGTGATTTCATTTTTTAACATAAACCATCTTTCTCTTTTCTAACTAAAAAAGACCTCAGCAGTGCTCGTTACAAGTACCCTGTCCCATGCCATAACTGAACATAGCTCTTTGCCAATGCCAGCAATGAACTATTCCATCATTTGAAGATTTTTTTAAACCTTTAAATGAAAGGTTCCAAAAACAAAGCAAAACAAAAGGCAATCCAAAGCCTCCATGATTTATACTTTATTTTCAGCTGTGGGAGACAAAAAAAAGCCCTTTCAACAATTTAACTGCTTTTCTTGCACAAAAAATCCACTTTACATATTTCCAGTCTAATAGTAGTCATTATATGTTATTTGGCCATGAGTTCCAACCATTTAAAAAGCAAGACTGGGTGACCAAAATGTTACCGTGCAGAAGAAAATAACAGATAACAAGACTTCCTTTTGACAAAAATTACAATTTAGGTGGTTACTTCTGGACAAAATTATAAGGAACTTTAAATCTAATTTAAACATTTCAGGAAAAAAAAAAAAACACAGAAAAACGTTGGGTTTAAATATACACATACTACTTCTCTGCCCCCTGGTGTTACAGCTTGCAAAGTGGATTTTCTTCTTTTGTGGGGTCAGTGCATTGTATTTACATTTGTGTTAATACTGTCCATATTTTTCTAAAAGGTACCTGATGTTCTTTGGGTTTATTTCTTATATTCCATTTACCAAAGAAAAATTTATGATAAATTGGTCACGGTTACAAGATTTTTCCATACTACCTAAATCCTGGAATTCCATCTATGCCTCATCTTCACTTTAACGTGATTGCTGTTTTTTTGACCACAAATTCCTTTCTAGAAAACTCACCTCATCATCATCCATCAGATGTTCCTTTGCGAATTCATACATTTCCAACTGAAGTGTGGTTATGTTGTGGTATCGAACGGCCTCCTATCAAAAAACAAAATTTCTATGTTACTTTAGGGTGGCAAGACAGGGGAGCGTCATCCCATGTCACCTGAAACTATTCCAGTGAATTCAGACCCAGACTTAGTAGAAGGTAGATCTTGGTGGGTGTTATAATGTTTGAGAAAGGAAACAGAACAGCAAGCAGCATATCCAATGTCTTCTGTGGATCTTTCTAAGCGCAGGCTCCATTGGTGTGAGAAGAACAAAGCACTCTCCTCATTCTCATGTTTCAAAGCACTGGCGAGCCTGAGAGCAAGGAATGAGACTGCCAGAGCTGAGCAGCAGCCTGTGCCTGCATTCCAGCGGGCTTTGGACACCAGAAAGCCTCTGTCTCCCTGTGCGCTGGCGTATGGCAGCAGGCAGTTCTGGGAAAAACAGACACTAAGCTATTTTGCATGATAATGACTCACCACCCCAGCCTGAGTCTAGGCTAGGGAAATTCTGTACGGTCACCCACCTGTCCCTCCTCGCTTCCCCGGCTGTTTGCCTGGGCAGCACAGCTTAGCTCAGTCACCTACTCTCCTATTTGTGAATACCAACAGTAATCTACTTTGATTATCCCATTTAACTCTTTTTGGGGAGGAACACAGGAGAGTTCCTCTTTCACAAGAGCATCTAAAGCTTAGTGCCAGTGCCAAATGCTGCTGTCACCCCATTACCCCGTTGTGAAAATAAACCAGAGGCATTATGGTTTTCATGGCAAGTGATGAGGACAGCCAGCAACTTCTGTTCATAGTTACATGGATGAAAGTACAAGAAAATACAGCTGTGTGCATTTAGTATTATATATGTAAAAATTAAACTATCTGTAGTACCCAGCTCCTGAGAAGTTACCAATGAAACATTCAGAGTTAACGTGCAGGGCCCTTGCTCTGTCCTCTCTGCACATGTAGGCCAAATCTGTCTGCAGTTTGCAGGTTTATACTGTTGCTACCCCTCACCCCTGTCAAACATTGTCTCCGATACGGCTATAAAGCTCAGTTCTGTTCCCAAAAGCAGTGACAAAGGAGTTGTCCCCTTCCCCCGTGAGCTCAGACTCACTGCTGCTGCCTGAAAGAACGAAATTTTCACTGTCTTCCGTCCCAGCTCGCCCTGCAGGGCAGGCCTGGGTTTCCAGTGCGCGGGTAAGATATGTTGCGCTTAACAGCTGTCCACAAATAAAAACCACTTAACTCAAATGGAGTGGTATTTTTTACTTGAGCTGACTGGCCTAAGAGGAAGGAAAGTGTAATTATCAAACCAGTACAACCTTTAAGGTGCATACATGAACTCCTCCACAGCGCTGCTACAGATAGGTGACTGACTTAAGCACTGCACCGACGTACCGAGTTTAATGCAGCATTAAGAATCAAGGGCTTTTGGGCCAGTACAGCTCTCAGTGACTGAGGTGTCTGAAGAAGCAACATGGAAAGAGCAACTGGAATGTTACCCTGCAGGATGCCTGCTGTTGCTTCAGCTAGGTTAACTTAAATGACTCTTCCACAGGGAAGTCATGCCCTAAGAGAAAGACAAGGCACTAAACTTCATTTGTGGAATATGTATTGCTAATGACCAACTACTTGTACAGCACATACCACCAATGCCTAATGTGACACTCAGATGTCACAAAGGAGTTAATTCAGTTGCATGGCATAAATCCCGGTAACAAGAAATGAAAAGTCTGATTGTCAGAGTCCAGGCTGCAGGAGTCCAGAAACACAGCAAAGATGCTATTATATGTCAAATTTCCTTGGACATGGAAGTTTAAGAACAGCATAGAAACCCATCCTTAAAGTAATTTTTCAAAGCCACACATGTTGTTGCTGGATGGACTGATGCTTACTGTGGGTTCTTTGCAGCAAGTATTCTAACCGAGATAATTAGAAACAATATGGTCCTGAGCCTTTTTCCATCCTCATCTACCCAACTGTGTTCTAAATGGAGTAAGTGCAAAGTGAGTTTAGCTGGGGTTATCATATCAAGACACATTCCAATGCCCACAGAACCTGAAATAACAAGCAGGTGGGCAACTACATGTTGGCAAATAAGTGATTGACAAAAGCCCGAATGTTACTCGTGGGGTGATCCTTTCATCAGGAGATTTCAGGGGCCAGCTGCTTTATTTATTGAGGTAGATAAAGATATAAATATGCATAAGTGGCAGACAAGTACCAGCATGAATTTACTTGTCATCATATCATATTATAGTAGCATATATAGTGACATTCACTATTGACATTACACAGTACATGTACATCTCTGTGTACAACTTTCTAGATTGTTTTAATACAACAGTATGTGTTTAACTTCAGAACCAATAGATAACCTCCATTTTCCCAACCTCTGACCCACTGAGTTTCAGGGAAATACCTGAATGTGTCTAGAAGGCATTTTAAGTAATTCACCTACCGATCTGGGCTGAAAATCCTCTTCTTTAAGTCCCCATTTGTCTTTGTGGTACTGGTAATAGACCATGTTCTGTTTCATTACTTCATCTTTCTGGTCAAACAGAAGGTAACTAGCAGCACAAGAAGCTGCATTCTTCATGTCATTCACTAATTAATAAACACACCAAAAAAAAATCCAGATGAGGCAAATGAACAAATTCCTACTATTATCTAAGCTCTGAAAAACTCAGATGGAAACCGAACCACTTTTCTACCTCCCCATCAGCTACACAGAAAAAAAAAATTGCTTCCCAGAAAGGATATGCTATTTTTGTGTTCTGAAACAGGTAAGGCCATGATTCAAAAATGGGGACTCACCTCTGATGGTTTTCTATGAAAATCGTAACCAAACATCCCTCCCAGGTATCCCAGTATCAGTGAGGTATCAGCCCACCGCTTGGTGATCCTCACAGGGGCATTTATTAAAAAAAACAAACAAACAAATTTAAAAAAACCCACTTCTTTGTACTAGAATTGACAAAGAGGGAAGAGTCAATGCGTAAAACGTGTAGTCAAGTAACATAAGCAAAAGTCATCAATGGCTAGATGCTACATGGCTGGATGTGTCTTCCCTTTATGTTGGAGCCTGCAGGAGTAGCTAGCTATAAGGGCTACATCTGTTCTTTACAGTGCAAGTAGCTTCTCAAGAAACCACAAAATTCACTGAATTATTTACCCATCGAATATGTAATCACTGAGCACCAGAACACTACAATTTCTGTTAAGCAGTCCCCTTTTTCTTCAGAACCTATTTAGCCCCATGGGCCCCATTCTAACAGGATTATAGGAATCCACTAGGAAAAAGCAAATGGTATGAAATACTCTGTAGGTTTGTCTGTGGAAGAAATTCTGAATAGTAAATTGAAAATTGAGTATTTATTCAATAGAATAAGTGGTGTTATGTTAAATGTGTTGGCTTAAAGTCACAAGCTTTCTTCTCTCTAACTGAATGAGTTAGAAGTTTAAGAAAAAAATTTGTTAGAGCTATACATTCAGATGCTTAACAACCATGTGGGCCAGACAGCCTGACCAGCACAGCTTCTTAGCACAAACCATGTTTTTTGGTGCACAGATGTAAAAAACGGGTCTGTGTCATTGCATGTGTTTCAATGGATAGGAAGTGGCTGACAGTGTTTACCCTAACATGAGTTACTACAGAAAGGCAGAAGAATTGGTGTATCATTTAAACATCTGAAATACATACGATGAACATTCATCATCTCTATATGAACATTTAGCATTTATATGAACATTTATCATTTATATGACACTCTGAGGAGCGTAAGCAACTTGTGCTGGCAGCAGATATCACAAAAAGAACAAAGGGCATGGATGGATCAGATCACACTCAGGCTGTAACTACCTCATTTTCCCAACACCCAAGTGGAGGCCAGTCACAATCATGCATAACTTAAACCAGTGGGGTCTGCCCTGGACAACATCCAGCCCTTACGGGACTTATGTTCAGCAATTTATTTTGTCATGGACAATTTTGTGAGCACAGGCTCTATACATAACATTTACCTCCCATGCCTGTTAACTACAGTTATACAGGGAGAAAAAGACAGCAGGCAGCTCACACGTTCTGCCCCAGAACAGGTTAAAAAGCAGATTGTGGAGGCCACTATTTACATTCTAAAGCATTATAACTAGAGGGAGAAGCTTATGACTGGAAACTGTCCCACATCATCCCAGTGTTATTTAAGCACATTAAATCACTACTTACATTTATAATATGCAAACTGCAAGTAATGGTACATGGTGGCCACAAATTTCTCAACAACAAAGCCTCCTATAATGGGTGTCAGATTACTCTCACACTGCACTTTGCATGCAAGGACTTCAATATAATGATCTAGAATAAAGAAAACAACAACACAAGATATGGATAGCACATAGTGAATTGTTATAAGCCCTCCTGTTAGCTACCCATTAAAATTTGGCCTTATAATGCTCTCCTGGGTCCTGTGCATCTGGATCTTGCTGCTTGGAATCACTGAGCATCTACAACTCCATCTGAAGTACATACCAAGTACTGGTCCCCAGCCCTTCTGTAAAAATCAGACTAGAAATGTGTCAAAGCAGCAATTCCAGAAACTAAGCAGTTAGGTTTCACTGACACCTACAGGCAGTCTGTGATCATAGGTTTTATATAGTGTTAGGGAGTATGGCATTATTTCCTATCTGTGAACTTAACAGTGCTGTTTTGTTTTGTTTGTTTGTTTTTTATTTTGAGAGCCTTTGCAATATCATTAAATTATTGCATGAATAACGTCCACAGGCTGCTGAGTACAACTGTGTCACAAAGAAATACAGAAGGTGATTGCAAAATAAACCTCCAGAGATGACTGCATTTTGTGCCTGCAGTTTGGACATTCTAAAAGAGAAGGCAGACACAAATACATCGCTAGCTGCAGAACAACTGTCAGCCAGAAACATTTAAGTTCACAGGCTTACCCAGCCTACAAAAGCTTGCTGCAATGGCATAGGACAAGAGGTGATCTTATCTTCAAAAAAATCTGAGAAAACCTTCTGTCAAAGAATTACAAGCGTTTTCAGGATATAGAACATTCAACACCACCACCAAACAGAAACATTTTAAAGCCCTAGTTTCCCTGATAGCCACATTTGGCAGGTGAAAGCAAGTTATCAAAGCTAGTGCAGCAAGTCTCTGACCAAGGCAAAAGAACAGCAAAGGCCCCTTCTCCTGTCTTCACCTCTGGCAGCTCCTAACATGAAGAACGCTGAAGCTAATTAAAAATGATTGGCCAAACGGAATTACCAGACCCATCTTTTACAAGAGCAGTGGAGTCTCCAGACACAGCAGCGTTCAATTCCAGCCAGCACTTAAAGCCAGAGACGCAAGTTCCTCTGTGAAGCAATCCCATGTAATGAAGACAGCTGGCTTCCAAACATAACTTGTCACTCAGGGATAAATAAATACCCAGTGCAATCACCAAATGCTTCTGGTCAACATTTCTCGCTACATCTACTTTCTGCAGTAAAAACCTCAGAGGCAGAATATATCTCCCTGGAGGAAGAGCAAAGTTCAGCCCAGGCAGTGCAAATTTCCATTTTCTGACCTCAGGAACAAAATATTTGAAATGCAGGCACAGGGCCATGATGCCGTCAGGCAGTACCTCCTACCTTTCCTTCTCACTACTGCCGCTGGGAATTGTCCTTTTGTTCCAAGGAGGAAGAAGAAGGATGACAGCAAGTGCCAGTCACAGCTGAGCGTGGACGCTGTGCTCTTTACAGTGGCTTGGGGGTTGTCCTGACATCAGGGCTCTGACCAGCTGGGGAAGAAAGCCCATGTTTCTTCCTTTACCACCTGTGATGTGACCTTCCCTCCTCACCTGCTCTCCAAGGCACCTGCCTGCTTTGCCCAAGAGTAAAGCAAGGCTTAAGGAGTAGCCTGCAATGGCTATTCCATGTGAGTTGTACTGGTGGATACCAGTTTCCCACTGGGAGAAATTGCAGCGCTGCTCTTGTACTTTACCTTTAGGTGTCAATGTATTTCACCGGTTTCCCCTTGCCAACACATCTTATGGTTTTAGGACAAAAAGTTGGGCTGGTTTTCCTTCTGGGAACTTAGAAATTCTGTTGCATTTTTCATGGTTTTAACTCGGTTGAGAAAACACACAGGCATTCCCCACACAAGTATTGTCAACAACACTGAGCCCAGAGCACTGCAGAAATGACTTGTTTCTTTTGCTACCAAAGAACATAGGAAACATGCATGCGCCATTTTGATGACCATCAAAAAAGGTGGTGTCCCTCTTCCTTTGCAAAGCAATGGATTTTTTGTAAGCTACACACTAAAGAAGAAGAAGTCTTATCTGCTAGTAAAACTCTGCTGTAGGGAAGATGAAAAATAGGCAAGAGAATCTTGTCATATTTATAAGAGAGGAGATCACCAGACATAGATAAACCACAAAGCACATTTTGAAGGCAGGCTAACTGGTGAGCCTCCAAGGTGGCCAAACTGATAAGGAAATGATGGTCATGAAACCAAAATGTGCTTTTGGGACATCTTTCCTATGCTCACCTGCAATGGAAAGATAGAAGTCTTTAAAATCTTTGATCTCTCGGGAGCCTTCACAGGCTGCCGTACAGTCATCGTAGGCTTTGAAGAAATCAGGAAGAGCCAGTTCCATGTCCGAGATGGACGTTCCCCAATTGTCACCGTTGTATGCTCTCACAGCCCTGACAAAGAGATTCTGAAAAATTGGCATGAATGAAAACCAGTAGTAACTGATCTATGGGAAGCTGTGTGTAAACTCAAATACAGTAAATTACATCTCTGCATCTGGGTTACTATATAAGCCACTATCCAATTAATGTAAGGACAACAAATACAGATGGCTAATGGATTTTACCAGGTATTTTGTAGAGAGCAGAGTAGGTAATTCCGTTTCAGATCAACAGAAAAACCTCCTGGACAGAAGTAACAGTGTGAGTCTAAATCACAGGTTTTGATAGTGGTTTTTAATAGAATCTTAACAGCAAGCATCCGAGTTATTTTAAGCTGTGCTACTGCAGCACTCGCACATTTGAATAACTCAATGCACCTGCTTAGCTTCATTAGTTATCTGCACACAGTAGCGTTCAGGTATGCCCCTGTCTATGATTTACTGTGACTCACTTATGGACCAGTGAAAAAAAGCATGAGAGGTGAGAATTACTGAATGCATCAAGAAGAGATGATCAAGAAAGACAGCAAGAGGGAAAGGAGAGTAAGAACCGAGAACACGTAAGCAAATGAGATCCTTGAATCTCACACAGTAAGAGGAGTAAGGGAACAGCTCCACAAGACCAGACTCTGAAGAAAGAGCATACCTCATAAGGCTTTGTCTCCAAGTCTTTAATGTGCTCCTCAGCATCAGGTATGCTCTTATAGTAGGCCATATTCCTTTGCATCATTTCATCATCTGGATGCTTCAGGAGAAATGTGTGAGCTGCTGCAATAGCTTTTGGAAGATTATTAGCCTAAACAGGAATGGGGAGAGGAGGACGGGGGAAAAAAGGTTAATTGGAAAAAACAGTTCAAAGTTTCCCAGTTTTTGTCAATGAACTTTCCTGCAGCCTCTATATTCCCAAACTTACTTCTACCAAAACTACAGTCTCAGCAGATACAATGGTACAGTAAAACTGATGGAATTCTTCTCAGTTTTACTCCTAGCTGCAACACTGTGGACATTATTTTTAATTTTAAAAGTTTATTATTGTTGCAAATAGCATAGATGATGACTGTAAGTCAAAAAGACAAATTTTCTTTCACCCTCCCCTGTTCATAAAGCTGACAAGGCACAAGATTATCCTATTGCTCCTGTGTGGGATAAACCTCACAGAAATTACTGGTGTTCATCTACAGCTACTAGTCAGGAGCCATCACTTACCATATTTACATGGTGTTTATGTTGCTTATTTACCTAGCAGCACAGCAGACAATATTACAATAATATATCATCCTGATGGTGTTACAAAGTTAGAGCAAACAGCAAGGACTTGCTTCATAATTGTGTCCTAATATGCTATGTGATTTTCTGTACCCTTTTTTAAAGTAAGTTTAAACCCCATTAGAGATACTCTGTGAAGTATGTATTCCTCATTTACAACTGCACATGCCAAACACGTATGTACTTCTGTGTGCGTGCATTTATATTTTTAATTTTATATATTTTTTTTATAAGCTACTGTATATAGATAAACATATTTAGGAAGAGTGAGAGAGAAAGTAAAAGTCTGAAGTATTTGTGAAATAACATTTGTGAAATGTTAAAACCTTTTCCCTTGTAAGCCAAGATCCATAGCAACCCGTTCAGCGTACTGGTGTGTAGGCGATACAGAGTTCCACCTCACATCTGATATATCTTATGGAAGTGTATGTATGAAACTATGAGCAAGAATCACAAGCACATATGCACATGCTGTCTTCTGTTTGAATCCATATGTCCCTTTCATTTCAGAAAGAAACCTGAGAGACGACTACACCAAAGAAGCACTTCAATCTTAACACGAGCTCTTGCTGCAGTGCCGCTCTAAGTGTCCCGGCACTGGAACTCTGCCAGCTGCCCTTCCTGGCTGTCCCAAAACTATGCGCTTCCAGTCTGCCCAGATGGTGCTAAACACAAATGGAAATCTCAGCTGCACTTTCGTCAAATGCCTGGTTTCTTTTCTGCTTTATGCTTAAACCCTGTTTGTCGGTAGGCTGACAGGTCTCTCATTTTTGCTCAGTCCATAATTCACTCTGGGTTTCAATTTTCACCACTTAAAAAAAAAAAAAAAAAAGTTTTTGTAGAAACGCGTTCCTGAGCGAACTCAGCGGCTACGAGAAAGCTCCCTCCAGAGGAGCAAGCAGCAGCACAGAAACATGTATTCCCAGGATCTAACACGTGGCAAAATTTCACTGTGGAACCCACCTGAATAAACACATGGTCACTCTAAAAAATTACATAAAGACTTTACCTCTGCCTTCTTCCTATATTATAAATGCCATTGGTGGGGTGGAGCATGGGGGAAGTGACATTCCTTTCTTCAGAAAACCCCCAGCCGAGAAAAAGTCCTTTGTATGTAGCTGTTTGTAGCTCTAGAAGGCCAATTCAGAACTCCCCAAGTGAGTGGTAAGAGCTCAGAGGTGGACTACCATCTAACACAAAAGATAATAGAAACAACTGACACTAAAGGCAAAACCATCAAACTGCACCACACAAACCTCCTGCAAACATGACTGAAAAAGTTTTAAGGGAAGAGGGAGGAGTTTCTCCAGTTTCCCTCTCACATTCCTATCTGCCAGTTACTTAACAGTATCAGAAACAGTAAGCAGGAATGATTTTTGCTATGATCCATACATGGCAAACTTTGTACATACCCCAGGGGCGGAATGAATAGGTGATGTCATTTTGGTATCCCTATGTGGCTTTGAGAATGAGACGAGAGCCTGCCAATTCTTATTCAAGAGAAATGTCCCGTTTGATACCTTCTGTTGTGTGCATGCAGAGGCTTTAATCTATAAATTTAAGTTCTTCTGTACGATCTTAGGGATGGTTTTAAATGCACAGAATTATGCCAGTGCGACACTGTGCATGCGGATACCCTTCCTGTTTTATGAGAACACATTTCCCTGCCTCTGCTTGTGTAATTTTGGAAAAGCACTGCATACTTTCATGAGAAAACAGCACTCCTACAAATAAGGCACAGCAGCAGTTAAGAAGATGTGCATTTTCAAGCAGCAATCTCAAAAGCAATGCACAAGCACACAACCCTATATAACAGACACTAGGATATGTTGGGAGTGGATCCCAAAAAGAGAAAACAACCTAACCAAAGAGTTCAGCTTGTCTTCTCCCCCTCCAGACATCCCATTCATTTGAAATGCAAGTAATCGCAGTGTCTGAGGGACTGGCGTGAGGGATGGGCCTTGATTTAGAGAACAGAAGATGAAGATGAGAAGGAGGGAGAAAATCACCAGTTAGATTCTGGACAGAAGGATGACAAGAAGCTAGAAAAACAGGATGAAATCTGTTACGAGAGGTGAGTGTCCCCAGCCTTGGCTGACCCAAAAGCAAAAAGGAAATCCCATTCCAGGGCCAGCGCCAGTGTCACGTGTGAGCAGCCAATTTTCGCTTTATTCCTTCCCGCTAGTTCTAACAAAACTGGAGTTTCGCAGGTATCAGGCTAGCTGCGAGCCGCAGCCTGGGCGCCGCTGCACTTTAAAGTCCAGCAGCGATGAGCACTTGCAGTAGCAGAGAGGTGACATGAAGGGTCTGAAAAAGGTTTCAGAGAAGGTTAGAAGCAAGCAAGGCAGATGGAAAGATGAGAGGGGTAGGGGTAGGAGTGACACAACTACAGGACAAGGAGGCAGGGTCCAGCGGCTGGGGGTCTGCGAAGATCTGGAGGGGCCAATGCAGGGGATGGGCTGGATGAGTTGTGACAAAACTGGTGAAGAGCAAGATGGCCGGTACCAGGTGGGCAAGAAGGGGCAAGACAAAGAACACACTGGTCCCACTGTGGGTTACACGAGGTGGGTGGGAGGAAGGGGCAGAAAAACTTGCCAGGGACAAGAGGATGAAGTGCACGGTGGGCAGCCCAGGAGAGCAGATACTGGGGGGCCCAACCACGGAGACATAGAGGAGGGAGCTAGCGACAACTGGCAGCTCAGCTGGTGTGGAGACAACGGGGAACGAGGCTACGGCCCAGAGTGACCTGCTCCGACGGCCAGACAAGAGGTTGGCACGATGGGAGGCCTTTCCAGCACCGGGCATCGGGTGCACAAGGTACCCGCGTCCATTGAGGCTGCGCAGGGACAACACCACGCTGTCCCCCTCCTCCCGCTCGTGGGGGGAGAAGAGGCAGGGCTGAGGGATGGGACAGGAGGGAAGGGAAGAGGGACGAAGGGCCGGGGCTCACCTTGAAGTAGGCGAACTGCAGGTACTTGTAGGGCTCGCGGCGCTGGAAGTCCTCGAGCAGGTCGCGGCCAGGCTGGGCCTGGCGGAAGGCGGGCAGCCCCTGCTTGCAGCGCCGCAGGCACTGAGCCCGCCGCAGCACCCCGGCCAGGAGGCGAAGCTCGGCCAGCTCTCCCCCGGCGGCGGGGGCGGAGGCGAGGGGCTGGCCGGCGGAGCTGCAGTTGCGGTGGCAGAAGGCCTCGCTGTCGCGCAGCAGGCGGTAGAGCCGCATGCTGACCTCCAGGTAGTTGACGCTCTCGGGCCAGTTTTCGGTGCTATACTGGTCCAGGCCGTAGCGGTAGGCGGACTCGAGCGGCATCAGCTCGTCCCGCGGGAAGCTGCGGAAGCTGTACCGCTCGTACTGCGCCCCCGCCGCCGCCAGCAGCGCCGCCAGCGCCAGCCACATGGCTGCGCCTCAGCCCGCCGTACCGCCACCAGGTCAGCGCCGCGGAGGGCGGAGAGGAGCGGCGGGGCCGAGAGAAGGAACAATCACGGAACCGGGGGAGGGGGCGGGGGAAGTCGCTGCGGCCACAACCCGGAGTGGGT
>VYZV01014866.1:0-22402 GCA_013401275.1 Pandion haliaetus | reverse complement strand
GGGCGCGTGGGGCGGGAGCCGGCGGGCAGGGCCGCGCCACCGCCGCGTCGCCCGCTTCCAGCGGGTCCCCGTGTAGCTCCCGTGGGGGTTTTCTCGCGTTCTCCGCAGCCCCCGGCCCCCCGAGCGCCGCCTTCTGCCCGCCCGGCCCTGGCTTCTGGCCGCGGTGCGGCCCGGCTGGCCTTGGCCTGCCTTGCCCGGGGGCGATCTGCGGGCGCGGGGTGCCTGCTATCGCTAGCTTCCCAGCAGCCCGGCGGAGTAGGTACCTGGTGCTGTGCTGCTTTGCGCTTTTTATTTTATTTTTTATGTTTGGGTCAGTAGATGGGTGGAAAGGTTTAGCTTGCATCTTCATGTGTGACTTTTTTTTTTTTTTTTTAATTCCTGGGTTAAAACTTCCCTCTGATAATCAAGCTGAATAGATTGCCACAGATTCCTTTGCCTTCGAGTGACCCTGACCAAGCTGGCTTCCCAGATTACAGACCACTTACTCGTAAAACTGAATACTTTAGATAAAGTAGATAGCAAAGTCCTGGACAGCAGCTCAGATCCAGGTGTGTCCCTCAGCCTTCGTTGAGATTCCCCCTGTGGTCTCGAGCAAGTCTTTTAATCCACTTTATGCATCTGCTCCCTGTTTGCAAAATGCTAAAGCATTTCCCAAAATAAAACGTAGCAGTGACTGAAGTATTGCTACTCCTCAGCAATGAGGAGTATCAGTAACCAATTTAAGAAAAAAATGAAAATCCAATAACCAAATGACTAACGCCAGCTTTATGTCAAAGGGTAAATATTTCCTTTTTGTGTTCTGCTTAACTTAATAAAAAGGAAATACTAAAAATCAAACTGGATTAAGCATGGTTATAACGCTAGTAGGTGTAGCAACTCAGAAAGCTGGTCTGTGTGCCTTAGGACTCTCCTTCTTTAGTTGTCCACATTGTGAAATCCTGTAAATGTTTTGGGGAGTTTAAATTCCAGTCATCTTAATTAGTGTCTGAGAGCTGAATGAGTCCTTCTTTAAGACCATTTTTTATGGCCCTCTCTTCAAAGACTGAAATTCAAAAGGATAACTGAAAGGTTGATATGGACCTTACAGTAGATCTAAAAGTATTACAGATATTTATATTAGAGACATATGTACAATCTACTTAGAAGCACCTGTCACGTACTACAAAAAGTGTTTATGTTAAAAACGGCTTTGGATGTTACGTTATAAATATATTATAGACTGAACAGGAATTAGTTGATGGCATGGTAATAAACTTGGAAATAATATATGATTCTCTGTTCAGAAGCAGTTATGAACAAGGAGAAAAACAACCCTGTTCAGAGATTTTAATGAGTCATGGATTTTATCATAAATGAATACTAATGAGTTCCACTTGAAGTATGTCCTTTTTGATGTTTTTTATGATTAAAACTGTTTGGGTGGTCTGTCTTAAATTGAGTTCTCTCTTACTGTTCAGAGAGATCCTTTTTAGGGGGGTGTGTTGGGGTTTTTTGTTTTGTTTTGTTTTTTTTTTTTCTTCAAACAGGAGGAATTTGTGCTTATATCTTCTGGGGAGTGCAAAACACTGGAGTTTGCATTTTTAGCTATATAGTACTGCCTGCACAGTGAGTGCTGCTGAAAGCTGAGACTCCCTGCATAATCCTGTTTGGGTTTTGGTTTTTTTTTCCCGAGCTATTAATAGAACAAAATACTAAAATGCTTAAATACTTGACATGAGTAACTGGGCTGCTTTTGAACTGAAAACAAAAGCTGCCTACTGAGATGATTTTCTTTTCTTAAAAGGCTAGTCCCAGGTGTGTAAAATATGTACTTCTTTCCTTTTTCTTTCATATGCCTAACCAGGACATACCCAGTGGGACCAATATCTCTTTTGCAGTCATTGCTGCAAACTATTCTGTGAGAAAATGCAGATTATGCTATTGAGCTGTTCTCTCTATTCTTAGAAATTATTATGATCCTGTAAGTTTTGTGAAAACTGGGAGAGGTAGGTAAAGTATACCCCAGTGGGTGCCTCCCACCAGGCAACGCTTGGAGAAGCTGGCCAAAGTCAGCTCCTGCATGCTCAGCTCGATGGTGGCTTTCGGTCCCAGCAGCACAGCTAAGGCAGTGCCGCGGTAGTGCCTGTCTGCCAGAGCACTGCTTTATTTTTGTCCAGTGATTATCAGGAAGGCTGTCCAAGAGGAGCTAGGGATTATGGGGCAAACACCACAAAGCTGTAGGAAACCAGGTTTTGGCAGTTGTGTTGTAGGCCGACCAAGCTTGCTTGTGTAGCTGCCATCTCTCCTGCAGGTTTTCTCTAGTAGGCATTAGAGCAGCTCTTGTCAGTTTGAAATACAGTATTTTTGTTGAGCTTTTTTGTTTTCTTGCTGAGCTTAATTTTGGGTGTTTCACCAGGTGCTGCCTGCTGCCAGTGACTTTGCTTTGCTTTTGAAATGCCTTCTAGAGAAGGAGTAAACATTGAAAGTTCACTTATCTGAAACAGTTAATCTATGAATAAACCGGAAACAGCTGTATTAATTTGAAATGTTATTTGTAGGCCCCTGAATTTGAAAGAAAAAAAAAATAGTAAATGTAAAAATCTTCTCCCAGTCTCCAGGAATCTCATTATTAACAAGAAAGTTTCAGATGTTTGGGATGACAAAAGATGACTCAATTTACAAGGAGAGAAGGCTGGTACATGAGCCTTACAAACCCTCGTGCAAATCGAGTTTTATTGTCATTGAAAACAAGAAGATCGCAAACAAAAAAACCCCACTAAAATACAAAGCAATCCACCCCCCCAAGCAAGAAGCCCCCAAAATATTGTCTGCAATGTTGTGTAACAAAAGTGATAGTGTTATGCAAGGGAGGGAAGAGTCAAGAAGTGAAAGGACTGTAAACAAAATCTGGGAAAGGAATGCCACCCTGTGTGCAGGCAGGTTTGTGGCTGGGTTTTGATGTGTTTATTTTAATAGGGTGCTGCTAATTACCAACATGAAGTCACTGGTTTCAGGATTTAGACAAATTCCGTTGAGGTAAGCCTGGTAGAGAAGGGTATAATGCAGAAATGTCGTGTAAGGACTAAGAAATAAGCAGAGGTAGCAGGGGGAGAGGAGCAGGGGTCATTGTGGGGTTAGGGGACCCATAGCTGCAGTGAGAGAAGGGAGCAGAGTGCGGGTCTGGGGAGTGCTGGGGCTATGGTAAACTGCAATTCTCGGCTATATCCTCCTGGGTAATTAAGGCATTAGGGGAGGATAAGCATAAAGTCACTTTAAACATCAGCTGCTGTACTGTGCTTGTCTAGTACTTGTTTGTTTGCTTCCTGGTACTTATTTTACATCAGCTTTTCTTTTTAAAATACTTTTTAGTCTTTCAAGTGGAGTGTGTATTCAGCATATGAAAAACAAAATGCCAGTTTAGTAGCATTTCAGCTGTTCTGGTTTTGAAACATCAAGTAGTACACGGTGGAAAAAATCCTTGAAATGGGTTTACCTATGACAGAAAAACTTTTCCCAGAATGAAAATACGGACTCTTCCTGAATACCATGTTGTGGCACTTGTCTTCCCTCCCTCTGCACTTCCCCCCTCCTTGCCCCCTGAAGATAATAGGTTTGGCTCTGGAAGCTCACTTCCAATAAGGGTGGAGTGAAATTATTTTTGCTGCTTTCTGCCAAAATTAAATAAAATATGTCAAAATGAAAATTGTACAGTTCTCATCGAGCCAAGCACTTGTACTGAAATTTGTTTTTAATTTTTTTGCAGCTGATACTTTTTCACTCATAGATCAATGAGGTTTTGTGTGTGTGTGTGTGTGTGTGCGTGCGTGTGTGCAAACTCCTTGGAGAAATGCCAAGGACTGGAGACTGGGGCAGTGCCAGCTTTTATAAAGTCTTTTTGATGTCACTGAAATGAGGAACACACCTGAAGTGTCTCACATGACTGTCTTCAGGGCAGAAGTTTGCAAGTTGCTGGGTAAGGGGTTAATTGAGCGATTTCTCTCTTCAAAAGCATTTTATTTATTTTTTTAGCTATATTGTAATTAAGCATCTTCTGTCAGGAATTCCTAATTAGTGGTTTGTCATGCTCTTTAATGTTTGTGGCTCAATCTGAGGGTACTTTGATTTCTTCCCCTCTTTCCCCTAAAAGAGGGGAAAAAATATCCCCCAAACTCAAAAAACCCTTAAAATAATTCACTAATGGTATTCATTGCAATTTAGGAAATTTGAAACTATATCAGAAGTGTATGTAGTATCTGATGGAGTATGATCAAGTTAAAACACAGCACTATGAAAATTTTGTGCTGCTGTTTTTTTGAATAGCGTCCACCTTCATATAGGTATGAGGTACATATCTCCAAACTTCTTGTTTGCTTGAGCAGCAGCTCTGCTGTGTGTGGATGTTTCCTGGCTTTCAGGAGCAGCAATCTATGACTGTTACACCATGTGGGCTAAGGAAGGTAGATGGTAAAGTTGGAACAGTTATAAACTCATTGCTCAGTGTATGTAGATACTATGTAGGTATCAGTCTGACAGCGTTCTTTTGAGAGCTTCTTGGAGTTCCAAGGGACAGATCTAACATGGGGACTCCCTTGAGTTCATAGTAACCCCACAGAGAAAGCGTGGGCTTCAGTTCTCCCCTCACGTTTTAGCTGTGCTAAATCACTTCGACTTACTACAGTTATTTGCCATAGGCTGAGAGGTGGGGAGGCATAGGTGTCTGAATCCATGCTCCTTTGGATTTAAGATTGTTAGAGCCTGCTAGCTCTCACAAGAGTGGAAAGACAAAGCCATGAGTCAGCCAGATGCTGAGAGCATTGCCGAGTCACCAGCACCTTTGCAATTTGGGGCTCCAACTCTCATCAGTGCATTTCCCTGTCCGATCCTTGTAATGGGGCTCTTGCTGAACAGCTGTCCACTGGAGGGGACTTTGTGCTGAATTCCGCTATAGTCTGAAGTTACTGGCTTGTTGATAAAGGTTAAAATCCTGGGGATTTTAATAGTATTGTTTAGGATTAGCATTAGGACCACCAAACCTGGTCCCTGTGATGCTGGGTAGGTGATGTACAGAGATGAAGACCTCACGGTTGAGGGTTAAGGAGGAAGTATCCAGACTGGTACTTCTCAGCTCCTTAGGTTTCCACATCTCCCTTTAATACTTGCAGTTTCAGCATAAAACCTGTAGTTATAAACAAGCTAAGGCTTCAGACAGGGAGTTTGCTTTTCTTAAGATCCATATGTGGCAATCTCGGAATCATTGACCCCTTATGGGATCTGTGCACTGAAAATTGCTGAGCTAGGCAGTTGCTGTGGAGATCAAAGAAACTGAAGACATTTAAAGGAGGGCAATGGAAATGCTGCTCAGCTAGTACACCGGTTAAACAGATAATTTAGTGTGGAATTACTGTGCTACCGTCACTTTTGTTATTACTCTCTTCTTGTTTCCAGTTTTGTCTCTGGCTTCTTAACAAAGAACTGACAGTACCTTATCTTTCAGGCTTCTGCAGGCCATGTTCAGTTAAATCTTTCATCGGGTTTATTTAACCATCTCCTAAGCAAAGCTGAAAGTACAGTGTAAGGCAGCAATTCCTGCTCTGCAGGCCATGGAATACGTACAGTATGACATGGCAGCATAGCTACTGAGAAGAAGTGGTGAAGGTTGACACTGGTCTTTTGATCCGAAAGTTTGGGAACCCTTCATCTAAGCTATGGCAAGCCACAGGCAAAAGGATTTGTAAAGGAAAACTGTTTGTCTTTACTCAAATTGTTATAAGAGAATATTGTGTTTGTATTATGCAGGCAGTGCCTGATGAATAAAGAACTGGATACAAAGGCACAGGAAATATTTTTTAGGAAACATTTAGAACTTACAGTTCTCTGTTTTTGAAGCATTAGCCTTGATGATTGGTTTCTAAAGTGTATTTGTGAGAATATATAATAAATTAATTAATGAAATATTTGCTTTATATAGATTTACATTAAATATATTTCTCCCAAAAGCGCCTCTGGGTTTGTTTCGGAGTGTTTCAGCATGTGCTAGGTGTTCTGCTTTGCTGAACTTGTAATAGGTAGCTGCATAGCTCCCGTTTCTGTGATACCGTTGATGGTGATTGTTTTAAGTATAAAAAAACCCACTTGAACGAAAACCAAATGCAACTCCGGAACAGATTAAAATAAAAGCCAGCCACAGTTCTGGGGTGGGAGTGTGTAGATGTGCATCTCTGTGTGTGCGTATATGTGTACATACACTCACATATTTTAAAATGCATTGCTCCAGTCACATGTCTTATGGTCATGTTTTTCAGTTTGGCAAGGTTAGATGACAGTCTTGAACTTTGTGAGTCTTATTTCTCAGCCTGATAGGATCAGAAATGCAATGAGGTATGAACACTTCCTCCCCTGAGAGGTAAAGACTTTCATTGCACATGGAACAACCTCTGAATGAAATAAGGAACAGAAGGAGTGTTCTCGTTTGAAGTGGGAGGGAGCGTAGTCTATCCATGTTCTTTAGATAATGTCCTTTTTTATGGAATCTTTGAATAATGTTGAAATGTTGAAAGAATGAAATATCTGACAGAGTTGTTGTATTTGTACTGTGTCATGAAAATGAGAAAATTTACATGGCCCATGTTATTTTCAGGTTTGCTGTAAACTACCTACCGTAGCTATAATGACACCAGCCCTCAGAGAGGCAGCAACAAAAGGTCATGGTATCCACTTGTCACCTTCTTTGTCCTCTAGAGCTATGGAGTCTGATACAGCTTTGTGCATGGAAAATTCCAGAGCAGTGGAAGAGAAGATAAAAGAGGACTCCATCACACAGATTACTTGCTCAGTCCTGGGGTTCCCCACTGCTGAGCCCAACCTCAGGAATGATATCTTCAGTGTACAGCATTTTGGTTCTCCGCCATCCTCCAAGTGCTATCAGTCTGTCTTGTTAATGAGTGCAAATTCTGCGTTTAGCAGCAAAACCGGTAAGCAAACGAAAGCGGGAGAGCTCGACTGCTCCAAGATGAGAAATTCATTACATAATGGTGCTGACACATCATTTGGTCAGATTAGTCATTCAGAACCTGAGGAACAGGTCAAAGGGGAAACATTTTCAGAGACCACATCTCCGAATTTGGCAGAAACACAGAGACTTTTGGATTCAAATGTAACTGAATCCAGTAATGCAGAAGAAATGCAGCTTTTAAATAGTAAATGGTACAAGAAGAATGGTTTTTTGGGTAGGGCTTTGGAAGTCTGCACTGAAACAATAAAAAGGGATTTATTACACCAAATTCTTCACGGGCCTTCAGAAGGGATTTTGAGCTGCACCCCGGAGGAGGTGTATGCTCGCTTACTCCAGTGTGTCACTAAGCAACAAATGGAAATCAGTCGCGCCAAAAGAACTCAGAAACGTTTACAAATGCTCCTGGCAAAGCATGTTATCAAACACTGTGATCAGCAGCTGAAATGCTTCGTGAAACATCAGCTACAAAGAATGAAGGTTTTCCATGAGCCAACCAGATTTTTGAGCAGTAGCTCCCTCAGGTGCACTGAAGGTTGGCCAGAAAACAACGCAGCTACTTTGGAGAGTAGTTCTAGTACGGACGTACAGAATGGAGTTAGCGTTGCACCAGGTGAAATCCGGGGGTTTGCACTTTCTACTGGAGGGCTGCTGTCTCGCGTGGAGAAGGATCTGGATTCTGATGCAACGTGTAGCAGCTCAGATGAAGATGGTGAGGAACGGACTGTAAGAACAACTGTGGAAGCGTAAGTGTTAAATTCCTGCTAGACTCATGTGCTTCATGCTTATAAATCAAGATGGAAGGGTCTAGACCTGTAGATTCCTTCTTGTGTGAGTAACCTCACTCAACAGATAGTCCTGCTGAAATCAGCAGGACTGCCTGTGTGAGCTAGGTTTGGCAGGGGCCAGACAGAAAGTAAAAACTCCCCTAGTAAGAACTCTAGAGAGCTAGATTTTGTACCGCGCTCTCTCAGTTTGCATTACATTAGTACTGCTAACTATTCAGTACTCACATGGTGCTGTAATACTCACATGGTGCTGTAAATCAAATAGTGATAGCAGTGCTGTAAATTATATTTTTAGCCAGTATGAAAATAATTTTCAATTTATTCTGGAGTTACTAAGAATTAGTCAATGTTAGGATCTTGAAATCCTCTGTGGTGTGATATAGAGTTAAAATGACCATCTTATGCAGGTGTCAAGCTCTCCAGTATTCAGGGGCTGTATATTAAAAAAGTTTGGTTCTTTGAATTATAATTTTAAAAATGTTAATTTACTTACTGAAGCTGTTATGCTACTGTGAGCGAAGCTAGCAGTGGTGTTTTTATTGTTGCTGGTATCTTTTTCAAGAAAAACCAGAGGGAAATTAGTATCATTAACTAATACTATCTTTAATTGACTGGGATCCTGTCAGTACAAATCATTACAGCTTTGAAAATCAGTGGTGGGTAAGAGAAGTAGATACTAAAATTGTTCCCTGATAGTGGTACAGCCCCTTCTTTTTTTTTCTTTTCTTTTTCTTTCCCCTACCTTGCTACACTATTAACATAATCTCTTTGGTCAAGAAATTTTAGAAAGTGGTGAAAGGTTGGCTGCTTTCCCCTTCCTGCAGCTGGAGAGAACCGAGTATGTCTTAAGGTCTGTTAGGATGTGATAGTCAGGACAGTAACACACGGAATAGAGTTTCACACAAACACAGCAGCTTGGTAGGAGCTTCATGGCACCTACTTTTCTAGCACTTGGAGTCAGGACTGGTTTTGTGTTTCCTGATCTCTTCTTATACTCTCTGCTGTTAGGGAGTGTGTAGAAGGCATTAAGAGGGACACTGATGTTTAAGGGAAAATAAATATTTAAAAACATGTATTTATTGGTCTGTTTCTTGAAAAGCATAATGTTCAGAAGAAATCAATGAAGCTTTATCTTAAATTGGAAAAGAGCTGTGCCCTGTTACGCGTTTATAGCTTCAGTTAGGGAAGCTTCAGTACAGCATGGTTGTATCAAATCACGGCTACATCTTGTTAAACTCTGTAGGCCTGGAAAACAGAGGGGAGAAAAAGTGCAAAGTAAAAACTAGTTTTCATTTTCTTTCACATATTGTCGGAATGGTAAATACTGTACTAAAGTCCAGCCAAAGCATAATGACTTGTCAGCTAAGTTAGGATCACCTTAAATATTTGAGTTTGCAAAGGAATCATTCTCCTTCTGAAATATTTTAATGAAAAACCAGCATTTTTGGCTCTTCCCAACGTAGGAGAATCTGCATTCTTCTCCTAGCTGCTATGTTTGAACTTCTGAGTAGTAGCTCTGCCTCTAGGATTCTTAGGATTATATGAACTGAAAAAGAGAAACTGCTGAGAAACCCTTGATTCTCGAAGGGTAGCGGATAATGTAAAACTTGGACCGAAGTTCTGTGCAAGGGTTTTCTTTTTTCTTCTTGCCACGGACAGTTGAGTTTCTAACTCTGCCTTCCAGTCCTTTACCTTTATTTCTCGTGGCTTTTGAATTCCTTAAGTTGTCTTTCCACTTAAGGCTTACTCAGTTTGTTTTGTTGCACTGACTAAAAAATCCACAGAGGATTATTAAGTACAAAGACACCACCTTTGTTTGGCTCAGGAAATCCCCAAGCTGCTGTTGCTGGCAGCTGCAGGAGTATTCTGGAGAAGCACTGCTCCCTCCATGCCTGCCCTGTTGTAAGACTGTTATCTTGGCCACTGCTAAGAGGCAGGCAACTGGATAGATCATCTGTAGTCTGACTTAGTGCAACCCTTTATTTGTGGGTTGGTTTTTGTCTCCCTTTTTATGTTCTTACTGCTGAACAGCAGTCAAGCAGTAGTGGTGACGAGGTTAGCAGTGCGCATTAGCTAAGGCCTTGCTGCCTTGGCTGTGCAGGAATCACGGGTGTTTGAGCTGTGCTGCTAGGCTAGCAAGCTCAGAGTTAAAGTACTGCCTAATTTAAGCAGAAGACTCTTGTCTGTGTGTATAGGCTAAGGCAATGCTTGACTTAACGTTGCAGTGAGGACAGGCTGCCTCTTATTTGAATTTATCATTATCTTCAGCTTGGAATGGTTTTCTTTATTTCTCCAGCTTTCCTAAGGTTTGTCTTTATGGCTAAAAGGCTGCACTTTTTCTTCTGGGTGACAAAGGTAAATCAGTTATTCACCAGTGCAGCTGCTGAGATTTGCTGTTGCCTGAGCATTACCACTTTAAGGGTCTCTGGATTGCCTTTCACCTGCACAAAAGAAACAAAGTTAACATCCATTTTTATTTCTGCTAAGTGGATTTACATTCTTTGAAATCCCTTTCTCTCCTAGGGAATTGACTCTTAGTACTTTCCAGAAATAATGTGTTCATGTGGGTGAGAGAATACTTGTTTCCTTGTCTGTGACGTATTTTTTCATAGTGAAGACTTTTAGTGACCTGGAAAGACTCTTCCTCTTTGATGTTCTTCATGATAAACTTAACTATAGATGTTACGAGGCGCTATTAATGCAGTGATGAACGGGGAAAATGTTTTGGTTTTGCCTATGTCACAGTATACCGATTGCATTTAACTTGAGGGTATAATCACACTGGTGGCTGGTCATTGTCATGGCTGCAGTGGTTTTTATCCTTTTTGGGGGGGAGGAGGTGTCAATCCAATGTGCAAGGGGGGAGGAACCTGCAGTTACTGTGTTTAACTGAGAACAGTCTGTTTCCCATCAGGAGGGAAAGTTGATTCCGGCTCCAATTCTTCACGGTAGGAAAAAACCTGGAGCTATTTTTAGCATTTTGAACCTGTTCATTCTCATTATCCTGAGAAGAGTTTTGCCCAATGAGTGTTGACATAAGCTCTTCTGAGCTGTATCTCAATGCTTTGTGTCTCAAGTAAGACTGTCTGTATCCATCTATTTCAATACCTTTGTTGTTTAGTCGTAAATAGCTGTTGTAAGATATTTAGACCATTGTTCATTGCTTGTGCATTACTGCATATGTTCTGTCCTCAAGATGAGAAAGATCCTTGGTCTCCTGGTGAAGGCAATTCTTCTAGTTGACAATTCACAGTACTTATTGAACTTCCCTAGTTCCTAGAGTAATTGGAAAGCCTCATCCCATTTCAAGAGCTTAATCAGAACACATTTGGTCCTTTGAGTATTTTCTAAAAAGAAATGTGAAAAAACAGTTGGCCCCTTTCAGGAACTTTGTCATTTTGCTGCTAATGTCAGCTCATGAATGTCTGTAACCTGTCAGTTTTCATGGTAGGTTTCTTGGGCAAAGCACCAAACTTCCATCAGTAATTTGTAGTGTATTCTAGTACCATTCCAGCCTTTGGGTGTAGGAAATTCCTGAGACACTACATAGGGCATATGGTAGTACTTCTCTCTGGCTTCTCAAAGGCAGATGTTAGGTGCTGTTAGCAACCGAAGTGGTTAGAGGGCATCAGAAAGCTGACCATAAGTAATTCCTTCAGGAATTCACAGCTAACATCAGCCACTTGAAATGCAACATAGACAACATTTCACCAGCTGAGTTTACTTGGAACTTGTTGATTATCTTTGTGGTTCATGAGGATGGAAGATTATCCATAGAAACTGTCACAGATTTCAAACAAGGTGAAGTGGTGGAGGATGGGAGCTCGAAGTTTTTTTCAACAACACAGCTCTGCTCTGGGAGCTATGTATTGTATCCTTCCAGGCCAGCTCCACATCCTTATTCATGTATTTTGTGTGTGTTCCTGATGTGGTTAGAAGTTCTGGGTGTTTACAATGTACCACAAAGAAGTCTGATGCTGAGGTGGTTATTTGGGAAACCTTTAAAGTTGCTGGGTACAGAGTTTTTCTTCTACATGCACTACGTGTATGATCTTCCAGAATCAAAAGATACATCACTGGGGTTCCTCAAAGGCACAGCTGCTCACTCTGTCAAATAGTAATACATGTACCTAATTGATTAGAGAGAAAAGCTGCTTACAATACATTTTTCTGCAAAATAAGTAGCTCTGTCTTCTCATGAAAAGTTGTGTGCCCTGTTTCCCCAGTCATCCTTCCCCCATCTGGTTACAGTCCTTTTGCATCATTTGGTGGGATTTTTTTGTTCTGAAATATTTTCATTCTTTTCCTCTGATTTTTTTGAAAGACATGCTTTACTGATTATTCTCCAGCAACCTCAAGCCTGACGAAGAAGCACTGTTACATTTTTCCATGCCCACAGGGTTTATTGTGCCTGGAAACTTTGGTAATGAATGTGCAGAGATAGTAAATATTTTTTTTCTTTTCTTTTTTTTTTTTTCCCCTTAGATTGCTAGTTGGAAAGAGAAGATGGGAAATCTGCTTTTAGTACAAATACTTGGTGGGGAGGGGAGCAGTAAGGCGGAGAGAATACAGGAAGGAAGAAAATATTATGACTAGTATCTCCAAATCTAATCTGTTTGTTCTAGATTATTTTCCATTTTTCCTAGCATTTTTTCTCATGGCTAATTGAGCAACATCAATGCAGTTCTGCAGGCCTCACTATAGAAGGTACTGCTTAAGGGCTGGGGTTTATTGCATGTCTTTGAGCCACATTGTAAGGGGAAGCTGTTTGTTTTTGCAAGGTCAGGTCCTAATTTTCCACTCTGAGATGTAATTTCACTTCATACCTGATACGAGAACTGAATTCTGGTTTTGGGAAGGGGAGGAAGAGAGTCTGCCAGGACTAAATACTGTTTTCCCTTTTTCTTAAGCACAAACCCCCAATTGTTTCCAGTTTTTAAGACCTTTTTAGTTTATAAGTCCAGGAAATGTCTTATTTGCATGGAAGATTAATGTTAGGGCTTTTGAATAAGTATAAATTCATAGGTGCTAATAATACACTGATTTTGAAATGTTTTATACGTTGCTTTTTCATGAATTCCATTCTCGCAATTCTTGGCTCCTGTCACTGGGATGTGGGAGGAGAATTGTTACTGGGGAATGAAAGAAAAGATAGCTTTATATTACCTTCTGTTTTCACTCTAGGGATACATGTATTATTTCAGGATATATTCAGCCTCGCTTGGTTGGATTTCCATAAGATGGATTTACAACTTCTTTAGGGTCCTACATGCATTTACTGTTTTTCTTTAGAGATCTCATGTACAGCAATAATAACTCACTTTTGAGCAAGACTTCCTTCTCACTATACTGGAGTAATGCTCTTGTGAGAGAGGATCCTGATTTCTAACCTGTAATTACATTAATATTTTTGCAGCTGCTGAAAGCAGACTGAAAGGTTTTAATGAAAGGTAGAAGGTTTGACAAGTTGTAACCTGCAAGGGAATCTCAGAGCTGGGAATGTTGAAGCTTTTGAGTTAGGTAGGTGTTGAATGCATATTAAATAAAAACTTGGCGTTACTCTTCTGAATGACAGTTTAATACACAGTCAACATAGTATAGTAGAATAGAAAATCTATCATGTATACACGTGTCTGATTATTAATCTCGCATGTTTAATTAAATGGTAAACAAGAAGAGTTTGGTGTTTGTTGTCAACTGCTGATTAATCAGAGTTTTATGGATAGCTTTCTTTTGCTAAGCCATGAAATGGGTTTGTTTTAATTAAAAGCTTTGTTTACAAACAACAACAAACTGTCTTTATAACGTCTTGCAAAGTGAGGGCAGTATTATTTCATTTCATAGATAACACTGATTTCATGAGAATCTACTTCAAAGGGATACATCCAGTGCCTTTGAAAATCAGCGTACATGGGCCCCTGATACAGGAAATCATTTAAATGCTTTCCTTTTCATGTGAAATAAGAAGTGTGCATAAAGACTTCCCAAAATAGGAATGCTGTCCTGTAACAGGGTTTCATTCATACTGCTAAATATGGGTTAGGAATGTAACTTTAGATGTTGGATTTAAATATATTGACCCGTGCTCTTTTTTATTGGAACTAAAATAGCTGTAAATGGTTTTATTTTCATCCTCACATTTTACCTAGCTGTTGTGGGTGAGAAAAAGTTTTCTGTTGGGGAATTTAAATCAATTTACTTTTCAATTAGCAAACTTTCAACTACTGATTCTGGTATTGAAAAAAAAAATGAACCTGAATGTCCATGTTTGAATATATGTACATTATAAACTCTGCTTCCTCCCAGCCCGTGGGGGTAGACTGGGCAGCAATAAAACTCAGTGAAACTCCACCCCGGGCTCCTGCAAAGCAAAACACCCAAACCCAAAAGGTTGCAACTGCTCAAACCTACTACGTTCATTACGCTCTTCACCCCTTGTCCCTGCAGACCGGCCCGAAGGGTTTAACCTCATAACAAACTCCATCCCTGCCCTGCAAAGCAGACAGCTGAGTACTGTTTGGTTACTCCTCTATCACTTAATCACAGCATGCTTACAGCAACTGCGTGGGGGCCCAGAGGACTCTGTTTCTGATGTACCAGCGTGTCCCGTGTCCCCAGGGCAGGTGCTGGGCTCCCCACTGGGGCGGCTCTCGAGCTGCCCTGTGGCGACGCTGCGAGGGGCTCACCCCGACTGGGGGTTTCACACTCAGCACAGGCCCTCTGCACCTTCCTTTGGGTCCCCCAGGTGGGGAGGGTCCAAGCCTCAGGGCTTGAAGTGGGCCCCATCCCAGCTCTGCCCTAGTGCCCTCCCAGCCAGAGGAGTGCTCTGGGGCTCTTCCAGCTCTCCTGTTGGCCCATTCCCCGCAGCACCCCGCCACATGCGGTGGGCTCGCTGTTCACACCACCTGACAGCAAGGCATGTTCCCTTCCATGAGGTGGTGGGTGGCAGGCAGGAGGTGGAGGTCAGCGTGTGGTGGTACCTTTGTGGCTCCTGCTCCTCATTTCTCACCTGATTGCTCTGCTGTGGGCTCCCCGCCAGCCGCAGCCCCTTCTGAGTCTCCTCTCAGTCCCTGCCTGGGCAGTTTTTCCCTGTCCTGCAGGGCTGCAGCCCCTCAGCTGCCAAAAACCTGCTGATGATTTCCAGTGCATCTGGCATGCAAGTTCTGTATCAACTGTTAGTTGTCTGTCCAGAAAGTCTCAAAAAAGAATATGCTTCGTATCCATTTTTACATTGAAATCTGATACTATATGCAGCTAGAATCAAATCGGTTATGAGCTAGTTACATATTACACAAACACCATACCCCCCTATTCCTTGTAAGAATATATGTACAAATTTTGGGACCAACTTCAGTGGCTGGACAGCATTGGTATTGCTGCTTGTATGCTGTAATAATGTTCCAGTTGCACATACCTTTAAAGGAATATATTGTAAGCTCTGTCTTATTTTATGTTGAGTATAGGATCCAGACATAGCACTGCTTTATTGATTACTTTTTCAAGGGCAGTTGTGTAACACTTACAGAGAATTTCTAGGCCTGTGTTCCTGGTGTTTTGTTGCAAGTCTATTGATGTTGTGCCACTTCAAAGGCAAGAAAAGAAGCTTGTTTCCAGGCAGCCCTGCTGTTCCTGAAGTTCCTTTCTTTGCATGTTAGCACTACCTGCTTCTCTGCTCCACGTTGGTCTGATCTACAGCACGCTGAGGTTTAGTGGAAGAAACTGGGGTAGTCAATGGAATCTTAAAAATTTATTTTAAAATGTCTTTAACAAAAGGCATTAGCAGATACACATATTGCAGTCTATTTATTTTATTAAAAGAGGAAATGGTGCTGGTTGTTTACATTTCATGGGTTTTTACTTCTTGGGCAGTTAATATTCTAACTGACCCTACCTCCACCCACCAATTTGGCCTTTTATCATTAACAGCTCTAACGAATTATGTAAACAGAATTGAGGCCGAAAAGCACCTACCAGGTTGTGAAGCCAGCTATTGGAAGAGTTCAGCACTGTAAGAGACAACACTGCTTTAAGAAGATGAATTTTTAATTTCTTTTGTTGAGCCCTAAGTTGCCCTAACAATTCAGTGCAATTGTAACAGTTCAGTTTCTAATATAAAACGTGTAGTAATAGTGTGATTCTTTGCAGGAACCCTGTAGCAGGAAAGTACTAGCTGTGGCTTCTCATCAGTTTGGAAGATGTGATTTCTCAGATGAGGGAGCATATAGAGCTCCAGTGTGAAATTCTTATGACGTTTCTCCTTTGCTAGGGTATCTAAGTGCAGAGGCTTTCCTTTTTTGTATTTTCAGTTTTCTTCTACAGCCTTTTTTTCCTGAATATTGATTTTCCTCTTCTCCCCTTCCCACTGTCCGTTCTAAACTTATTTGTGGACAATGTAAAAACCTTACTCTGTTGCTACTTAATTTTTTTCCCCCCACTCTAGTTCTGTACCATGAATTTTCTCTTCAAGGGAAAATCATGGCTATGGTTGATAATTTCAGGTGTTACTGCATAAATTCCTCAGGCCTGATGGCTTAACAGAAACATTCATCTGGATAAAGTTTGTTGGTTTGGGGAGATGAGTATTATGTGTTAGTATCAACATATGTTGTTGGATGCAATTCTGAAAGTGTTAAGTGGCAACAGTATGTCAGAGATGGTGGGACCAGGTGCGGGTGCCAGAAATTGTTACGATAAGGAGTTGCTGATGTTGGTAGATGATAGGGAGAACTGTACCCAACCTGTTCTGAAGCTGTGTAGTGTTTCAGAGGAAAATCTCTGCCAGGTAAAAATTTCTGTTAAACACGAAAGACGATAGCAACCCTGGAGGCCCCAGAAGAACGACCTGATTGCAGATNGGAAGCATAGCTTGGTTTGATGCTGGTTGTCACAAAACAGCAGCATATTGCTCTCTGCAGTCAGTTTGTGGCGAGCACTCCTGGATGACCTAAGCAAAGGCCAATAGTGAATTGTGAGAGTAAATAGTGTTTTGTTGTGTAGTGTTGATCGGGTATGATACCAGAGGACAATATTTGTTGCAGGTTTTTTTAATCTTGTTTGCACTCTGGAATGCATAGAAGAGATGGAGTTCACAAAACAGCACTCACTGTTTTTTTAATTATGTGGTTATTATGGGTTTAACAGTTAACTGGTCCAGGGGAATTAATACTTGAACAGCAACTGAAGTTAGTTCATCCTGAAAACAAACATTAAGTAGGTGTGCTGGAAGAATTAGTCCTTGAGAAAGCGTTTACAGGTCATTTCATAGCTGGACGTGTTTGTTCAACCATTACCAGTGTTGGAAGTTTTTGTTGGGAGTGGGCATTTTTATCTCATGAGTAAAGTCTAGATAAGATTATCTAATATACATGCACTACATATCTGAATTCACCTAATTTAAATGTTTTGTGTGATACCATCTCCTGGTTTTCATAGGTAGTCTCTTACTGTCAGTGTCCGCAGAGACAAGAAAAGTGGGCATGTTGAATTTCACCAACGTGTTGACGGAAGGTATCAGAAGCTCTGTGCTCACCTTAATGGCTCGCAAGAAAATGCTTGTATTCAGGCCAGCTGCTTTTTGAGCATTGCCATGTGTAGTCACAGGGAAGCTGACTGTAATGCTGGTGTAAAATTAGGGGGAGCCCAGGAAGTTCACAGGCTTGCAGCTCCGGTCCCGGGGGACCCCGCCATATCAGTGTGGTGTTGAGTATTTGTGAGTGCCATGTGGTGAATATGAACGACTTTGTATTTTTGTACAACTGAGTGAGCTTCCCAAGAGAATTGGGGGATGTATGATTTTTTTTCGAGTGTTTTAAATCTCATCAATGTCATTGTGAGCCATATCATATCTAGATGGGATTTAAACATCTGGAGAACTTTCTGATTTTTTGCTTTTCAGTTTCCAGAGTTGAGTCCTTCATCAAAATGATAAGCTTCTGCTGTTGTTTTCAGTGACTCCCACCAAGGAGGGTGATTAGCTCTTTATCCTGAGGGTAATCAGTCTGTAGTTTATGAGCTGCTTCTTGCTCCCAAATACTTCACTGTCGCATGATTGGCAATAGGCCTCTGACAGCCCAGGAGTTCCCAGCGAGAGGAGATGAACCAGCAGGGACGGTAGAGGTCAGGATCACGGGGTCACTTTAGGACTGAATAATCTGAAAAGTGGATGTCAGAACAATGTGGATTAAACTGAAGGGGATATGGCCTGGCAGAAAGAGGAAAATACACTGTGTTAGTAAACTGAGCGGAAATCTGTGAGGCGACATCAGGCACAACTGCCATTCTTATGTTTAATGCAGAATTTTGGAATTGGAGAGGTTTTTCCTACCCATGCTACAAGGGCACCTTGCTCTCTGGCTTGTTAGTGTTTAAGGGTGTTGTAACTTGAAAACGGTGTTCTTTGAAACAAACCTTTTGGAAGGAGACTGTGTTTTGGGTTGGCAAACCTGCATTTTGGGGTTTTGATGTGGGTCTGTTGCAAGCATGATCCTTTCCTGTTCAGTAGGAAGCGTCCTGTCATTGTCCTGGAAGGCATGTCATGGTAGGGGCATGTTACGTGTTCTCACTGGGAGTTACGAGGCTGGAAGGCCTCAGTTTCCTTTTAATTTTCAGGATATAAGATACTTGTGGAGAATCTTGCCTTGGGCACAGGGCTGCATCCTCTAAAATACGCTTTCCTGTGCTCACCATACCTATTTGAATCAACCATCCTGGATACTTACTGTCAATCCCAGGTTCAGTATTTTTTATGCATTTTAAATACTACTGTGTTTCTCCTTCATTATTTATGAACTGGTTTTCAGGCTTCTTGTTTTGTTTGCTTATAAAAATAAAATATGCCTAAAAGGTTTAAATCCCACCCTTTTTCCTCTCCTGTAAACAAAAAGGAAAAAACCTCACTCACAAAACCCAGACAACAGTGTGTGTCTAGCGCAGCAATTTTCTCTTGGTTAGCAGTTCCCCTTTGCACTCAGGTTACTTGGTTTTGATTTTTTGGGACAGACTGAACTTAGCTATTGGGAAAACATAAATCTCACCCACAACATAATGGAGGCACTGGAAATAACTTATCTTAGTCCTGTTGCATTTTCCAGTGTTGGTTTGGTTGCATAAAAGTATGGTTTGTTCTCAATTCTCTTTTCTCTTTTGGGGAAGGTGAGAATGCTGAGAATACAAATATTCTGTCCGTAGATCATGGCTAAAAACTTCTCTCAGTTCAAGCAATAGTACTGACTGTAGTAGCAGTATGTTATTTAGCGCTCTTCACTTGCCTCTTCGGTTTCAGCAAAAGCAAGTAGCTTTGATGAAATGCTTCTACTGCCTCTGCTGGTGCTGACCATCCCCAGCTGAATTCTTTCCTATACTTTGGGGTGATACAGTACAGCTTGAACGTCTGCTTGCTAGTTACATTTTGGTCATACTTTGTCTGCATTTGTATCTGTGCTCCTTGTGGCTTGTTTGTTCTTCTGCATTTCTTTCTTTCTTTTGCAAGTTGTGCAGGGCTGGCCTCCTGCAGTTCAACCAAAACTGGAAATGCAAGCCAGTATCTCTCATGGAAACAAATTTTGCCTCTAATGCAATTGCAGTGTGTTTTTCTAGGGAAATTTAAATGAGATGTTTTATTCATACAAAGTCAGTACTTCTCTGTTCTCTTCCAATTCTAATAGTCCTGGATGAATGCAGGAGATCATCTGCAGATTTAGTCATCGCAAGAGCAGTAAGTTTATGTGCAAGTTTAATATTTCACTGTACTACAGTACCAAACATTAGAAACTTAGGCAAATGTAAAGTGGTTGTATATTGAGTTGCCAGCAGACAAATGAATTTGAAATTTCTGTGGAGGCTGTACGATGTTAGAGTCGACAGCATGGAAATCAAGTAAAGATGCTTTGCAAAAGGAGAAAAGGAGGCACACAGGAAGCAGGGCAGACAGCAACCCTTTTTTTTTTTTTTGTCTCATTCCCAACAGAAAACCAGAGCAGGAGCTTCTACTTTAGCACCTGCTCTGACTTCCTCCTTCAGTAACAGGCGTGGTTATTTTTGTAACCCTTTGTGGTTGGTTTTTTTTTTTTCTTCTTCTTCTTTGGATTTCCAAAATTAATGAATTCAATGGTGCCACCTTGAAACAGCTTGCTTTACTGAGTGAATGTTATGCTGTACTCTCTAACATCCCAGGAACAGATTTACAGATTTAAAAAAAAAAAAAAAATTAAGTGCAATAGTAGGTTATCATTTGTCACTTGAGTAACCACACTACTTTGCATGCAAACAGCTCGCTTCAGGAGTGGGAGGATAGCTTATAGAGATTTTATCTTCCTCTGAGGAGTTACAATGTTTACTAAATAGTTTGTGGAGAAATAGACTTAGCGGCAAAGATGGTAAATAAATAATGCAAGATCAAACAAATATGAATGACAGAGATGGGAACAGAATTTTAGCAGTGCTCTCACCTCCTATCCTGTAAACGGGAGCTCACTCGCTGCCTTGCTCTGAGCTTCCTGCCACTTCCCTTGTGGCAGTGCAAAAGTGTATCTGGCTGTCTGCAAGGCATCAAAACTGGGAAAGGGATCTAGACTTAAACTTACTGCATTCACCCTGCCTCCAAAGTTAAAATTAACCATGAGCAACTTTCTAATCCATGTCACTGTGTAGCTGCCCAAGTGCTTGTGCAGGCACTGGGCATGGGGCAGCCTGGGCTGGCAGGAGAGGGAAGCTAAAATTGCTTCCTTTGGCCTGAGCTTAAAATGTTTGTGCTTAGTTTGGTGGAAACTCTTCCTTACAGAGGAGCCTAAGGACATCATTATTAGAGTGTAATTAAATCCTGTTAGTTTAATTATGTAGTACACTTTAAAGCCTTAATACTTGCGTAGTATTTTAGAATGAAGCAAAATTATAATATATTTAACAGTGAATGCAATTCAAGATTTAATATGGTGTTTATGAAAAAAACTGCAAACACGTTTTTGAAAAATAACTTGTGATGTAACTTTGCAGAGGATTTATTTTTATATGTAAGACAGTGATATACGGAGGATATGATTTGCTAATCTTAAGGTTACAATATTTAACTGTTCTGTTATCTGCTGTGGTTCGGTATTGATTTTGGATTCCCTTACTGCTATGCTGATTTCATACAGTGTATGTGACATAAGACCAGCTCCGGCCCTTTCCATTCCACTTCTTGTTTCCCAGCTGTGTGGGCATTTGTTACTTTTGTCATTTGCTCCCCCCTCCTCTTCATTCTGTTTGAGGATAGCTTACTTTTCTCCCCAAACCATTGCATCTAGCTTGGGAGGTAATTCTGTCAGTGTGATCTATTTTCTTCCACTTGGGCTTTCTTGTTAGAATGTCCTGGTTTGTGGGGTTTTGTTGGTTGTTTGTTGATTTGTCTTTTGAGAAATGACTAGAAATAAGCACCTCAACACTCCTGTTGTGTTCTTCTTGGTTATCCTCTTTATTCCTATTTAACTTTTTTTTGTTAAAATGATTAAGGGATTTGTTACAGCCTCATTAAGCAACTCTTTCTTACGACTACTAGCTTTTTGCTGTCCCAGCGTCAGCGTCCTGAGACAAATCCTAACTATTCCAGTCACCTCACTTGCGTGAACACATTATTATATTGAACTCTGACTTGGGCCAACTAGGAGTTCTGATTCTCCCCCCACCTTTCCCCACAAACTGTATTTTATGACTTGCAGAAGCAAACACATGCAAAAGCTGTCAATCCCAGAGAAGTCCTTGGCAAGAAGACCTGGTTAAAGCATAAATAAACAGTGCTATTTACTATGTGCTGGTGATAATGGGAAAACAAAGAGAAATAAGAAGGGGTTGTCAAAAAAATGGATATTCACAAGATGACTTCATAAGCCTTTTTTCCTAGGACAAAATCACTAATAGAATATATAAAATGTAAACAATTTCTTGTGGTATACATTTATAGAGTTCTTTGAGTTTCTTTTTGGTGGTAATCCGCTTTATTTGCTTGCACATAGAGTCTGGATTTAAACAGAACATTTCAATCTCCAGTCTAATTTCATATGTTCATTTTGTCTGTGTAGGAGAGAGTTTAAGCTGGTTGTAAATTATGTGGGCAGATAATTTATGTTAAAAAAGGGTGAAATGATGTATTTTAGGGTAACCTACCAGACACTGTATCTATTCTTACTATTTATTATAGCTAAAGTGGACTGAAAGTTCAGAGATTCTGAGTTATATTATGTTTATAATCTTTGTCCTGAAAATATTAGGATTCTCAAATTTGGTGATTCTTTACTCATGCCAGGAAATGTCTAGCATCTACTGCAGGGTGATGTAGTACCTTTCTGTTGTTGTTGAGATAGTTGACACAAAATTCTGCATGAAACAATTGCACTTTTGTGATGTTCCTATGCCAATTCACTGGCATCTGCTTTTTGTTGTATCTTTTGTGATACTTCAGTACTCTTCATTGCCTGGGGAACAGAGGATCACATACTCTGCCTGTGCAAAACTCAGATACAGTGTCATCCAGGATTTAAATCCAGTAGTTATCCCAATAACTTGAGTAAAAGCACTTCTTTTCCAGAAGAAGTTTGATTTTGTTTTTACAGTTCTTTAAGTTAGCTGTGGCAAACTGTTTGACAACTTTAGT
>VYZV01014865.1:35097-63782 GCA_013401275.1 Pandion haliaetus | reverse complement strand
CCCCCCCCCATCTTCGAGTCATAAGCTAGAAGATAAAAATGGTTAAATAATAGATTCATAGAGTTTTTTCTGGCATAGGTTTAACCTTGACAGAGGACTTGAGCAGAGAAAATGTTCCGAGGGGCCTGTTCAGATTCACTCACGCTTCCCTGCTTGTACGCCTCTGTTTCTTTCCCAAGGAAAGCAGGAAACCTGAGGCATTGACATATACCCAGGTCTCATCCCAGTGTGCATTCAGCATTCAGTCAGTCAAATATTTGGGAACCAGGACTATGGGGCCCAGAGGGATNCCTAGCTATAGTACCATTTGCATGTGTCAATAAAAGTATTTCATATCTGATTCAAACCACTGGGATGGTATTGTAGATATGCAGAATATCTTACCCACAATCTTAAGCAGGTAGAAAAATAGGCAGCATAAGCCAATATATCCTTTCTACCCTTAACTTACATTGTTCAGCAAAAGGGTATGTTTCGTGACAGATCATGTTCTAATGTAGGAGGCGTTTCCTTCACTCCTTAGTGTTGTTCAGAATTTTAACCAGAACAAAATGCTGTACAGCTGACTTGAGAGTTATTTCCATACCTATAGCATCACTCATGTTCAAGGCACAAACTTTGATTGCTTACTTTGGTCCTGTTTCAGCCAACTACCTGGCCGAAATCACATTCTTATTTAAACTATATGTTGAACTGAAGCCTTGGCTGTAACTTTACTTTGGAACCAAGTATCTGGAACTTAGGGTAGGAAAAAACACTTTCTCCCACGCTGCTCCATAGCTGCTGTTTTTGAAAGACGAACTGTAACTTATATCATATGGACTTAAGGCTCCTTAAGATTGTTTCTGAGAAGACTATATTGTATGAAAACCAAAACTTTTATGCTAGCATTTAGTTGCAATAGACCATCAATACTGAAGAAATGTGATTGACAGAGTTTAGCTGACCTGGTCTTGTTTAGAACAGATATTCAAACTTGCTACCGTAACAAATGCTGAGGTGCCTACTGCCTGCTTTTGCTCTCATGGAAGCATGGTAAGTGGAAATTAGGAAAAGCAAGACTTGTCATCTGTCTCTAAGTTAGGAAAAGACTGGAAATAAAAAAGGTATGAAAATTTAGAAAACATTTTACTTATCAGTAAGTTTACTTAATACAAAATGAGAAAGAAGCACTGTTGCTGCAGGCTATGGTTTTCATTGTCACCAGTCTGAAGGGACTATGAATTGATACTCACTGACTGCTTTGCAGCAATTCATGTCAGGCTGTGATAGGTTTATTTGCATCTCATTTAAATCAGCTGAGCTCTATCTCTTTGCCACATTATCTCCTGTATCAACCTGCCCCTTTTCCAGCTTTATTCTCTGATTTTAGTTTTTAAAACCTTAGCAGATTCAACATAAAACATTTGGGTTTTGTGCCAAGTACTTAGGATGCAAAATCATTTTTGTGTGCTTCTTTCACGTTGGTCCATGTCTGATCAGGAACTTTGTTTCTCTTTGCCATGCTCTTCACCAGCCTGTTTAGAGGGCTGAAAGCAGAAGAGCCTCCAGACAGCTTCTGCTTCCCTCACAAGCATCTTACACAGCTCAAAACAACTTTGAGGTAAATAAGAGTACACATATCTGCCCAAACTAACAGCTTTTTCAAACAATTAGGGTTTGTGGACTCCATGCTAAAGCCTCAGTCTGCTATAAAGAAGCCTTTATTATATCTGTTTTTTCTTACTGGTCATTGAGTCTTGCTTCTAATGATTTGCTGGTGGCAAGTGAAGATGTTGTTTGGTTTTTCTCCCCACTAACTTGGACTTCTGAGGACTGGGAACCTCCAAGCAAAAAAATGTTGCCGATTTCTATATTCTTTACTCATCTGGAATAGCTATATTTGTAGGTGTTGTGTTATACAAACAGTCTCAGGTAAGATGTCAAAGACTGTTCTTTGGCAGTCCCTAAGCTCACTTTATAGACTGGTATCTACTTGCTGTATTTTATTATTTTTAACAAGGAAATGCATAATCATCAATAATGATTCCTTTAATTAATGTAGCATGCATACCTCAGTGCTATTGCTCTGTTTGCAACTCCTGGCAAATGATTTTTTTAATTTAAAATATTCTTTTCTAAATCCTAGGCTAGAGTTAATTATTTTCAAAACTGAGAAATTTTTTTTCAACATATCCTGAACTATGCAAGCATAATAAAAATAAATTTTCCATATGTACTAAGTAGGACTGTACTAGCAAAAGTTCATGAAATTAGAAACTTCAAACTGTGCTTCTTTGTTATCTTCAGTGAGCCTTAAAAGAATCTCAGTTTGAAGACAATTAATGCAGTATTTTAAAACTATGAAAGCTTCAAATCAATAGTGTTGTACATGCACATTACAAAATTAGAAACATCCCAGCTCCTTTCTCAGTGCAGAACCCACCCTGAAGTTAAGGGGAAAAATACTCAATAGAAAACTCCTTAGGGAGACTTTTTTTAAGGAAAACTGGTTTGGCCTACATAAGTTTAAGACTGCCTAAGCACCACAGGGATGTGAGGCATGCCAGGAGAAAGTCTTCTGCTGTACAGACCTTAAGTGTTGCTCTCTGCTTCAGGGGAATAGTAGTGAAAATGTGCAAAGATTACTGTCATTGATCCACTTCTCTACTTTGGTTTGCTCTCCAGATGAGAACTGGGAAACTAATTTAGCTTTACTAAGGACATCAGAAGGGGGAAATTAAGCATCCAAATGTTAATGCATTCCTCAAGCTCAGGTCAAATTGACTTTAGTGTCCCCGTGGTGGTTTACATCCACAAAGACTCTGGCACTTGAATGTACAGTTGGCCTTTAACAACTTAATGGTCTCTGCACCTTGAGATTGAAGGTAGAGTAACGTAAAAGCCACTGCCTTAGCTTTGTATCTCTCTAGATTAGAATAGGAAGGGAAATAATGTTGGAAAGTAGTAGCATGAGCTCAGACTCAGGATGGAGGGTTTATTTGTTTATTTATTTTAAGAAACCTCTGAAATATTTCTCTCAGCATCCAAGAAGCAAAGGACCTATGAAGTCATCAAGATACTCCCACTGGGAATCTGTTGCTTTAAAGTTTCCACTACAAACAAGTAAACAAAGCAGTGTTAACAGTCAACTAGCATTAAACAGCTGCCTTAGCTGGAACAGCTATCACAGTGTTTTTGCTGTAAACATCTGAACAACTTCCACACTAGTAAAATAGTGTGGAAATAAATGTAGAAAATGCACAAAGAAGAGCCATGCCCATATAGTGAGGGTAAATTAATTTTCAATATGCATATTATTAGCTGAACATTCCACATAAATTTTACTTAGTTCCTTGTTCCGCAAATTTCAAATTCCAGGTATCTAATAGAGACAGCCACGATCTAGAAACTTGGAGGGGTAGGGAGAAAGAGAGCATAATACATGCGTATACAGTATTCACAAGTCTTGAACCCCTATACTTTATACAGAATATTATCAGTCTATTACCTTTATGTAAATACTGTCCATAAACGTCAAAGTCTAAAAAACTATGAAATTAGATTCTGTGGCCTGTCAGCATTTGCTTATATTTAACTGGTTACTAGTGTTGTAATTATCATAATGAATTCCAGACTATTCATGTTCATAACTTGCTTTCTGCATTTGGGATTAAATTCAACCAATTTATTCTAAAGAATTAGCTAGTCTTGTGGTAGAAAGTGATGAAATCTATAGAATGTATTTCACAGACATTTCATGGCAGTTAGTGAGCTCATGAGTTTATCTCCTAGAGAACTCCCCCCAAAATCAGCATCTGCCTCTTATTTCCTTTGTTTTGCCTTGTTCAGTTTTTTCTTCTCTTGCACAGTTTAAACACAGTTTCAAAACAGTAATGTTGAGACACTTTTCCTATTACTATTAATGCTATTTACTTCCATATAAGCACTGTCTTTTGCTCAGATTACTTTGTTTTTCCATGAATAGTCTGCAGGTCCTTTGAAAACAAAATACTTTCACTGAAAAAGTAGTATTGGCACATAATAGATCAATTAGGAAGGCATGTGGCACAGAATAGTGAGCAAATCTTGAGCATTTTTGTAATAGTGGAGAATATCCCAATAATTAAAAGTTGATACTTCTTTGAAACATTTCTACAGTTGAAATATTTTTACTTAAAATTTATTATTTTGCAGATCCCTTTTTAATGCATATCTATTTGTATGTGTGCATATTTGTATATTCAGAAGCATAGCTATGCCATAAATAGCATACACACACATGTGGAAAACACACCAGTCTCATGAAAAAAAGACAGCAGCAGAGAGTTGAAGCAGGACTGCTATATGTGCATTGTAGTCAGCATATTGAATAACTTACTGAGGGGACTGCTGAAATAAGATGCATTGCTGTATGCCAGATATTTTCATAAGAAGCATTATGTATCACTGAGGCTAATTCTTGATGTTTTTTTGGTTCAGTATTTGTCAGATTAACAGTGTAGCAATTTTGTGCTTGGGTATACCATTGAAAAGCCCTAGCTGGGGAATCTGCCTGTCGCTTATGAATTCTTTATGAGAATTAACTTTGTATGGATATCATACTTTCTGTGTAGGCTTTGTCAAGAGGCAAACTGGTTTGCAATGTGTCACAAATTCTGTTACCTGTTCCCCACAGGCTCAGCTTCCGTGTTGAGGAGAAGGGTGGAAGGATCTCTATTACAACAACATCACTTTAGAGAAAATTCTGACTTCTGGCAAAATTAGCGTATCAGGGGAGAAACTGTCTGGCTGGGACTGGGGGTTGATCTCAAGATAGAGGAGGCTGTCAGTGTTTAAGAAAGCAGAAGCTATTTACTAAAATAGCGGGGTGGGGGCAAGGACTTTTTCAGTTGGATCAAATAAGGGGAATTTAATGAAAGAGTTTAACAAGGCAGAGGAAAGAGAAGGGGAAGGAAATGTGTTGTGAACATAGTTCCCTGAGGACTCTCAAAGATGGAGTGAACTGAAGTATGGGGCACTGCGATTAGTCAGCGTGGTTTCCTTATTGCAGTTTACCTGTTTTAAAAGAAGAATATGATACTTGAATCATGGGAAGGATGTGGGTATTTGTGTGTGCATGACATTTCTTTTACAAAAGCAAAGTGTAGATCCCAGAAACCCGTCATTTTGAGAGTATGCTTTAACTACTGCAGTATCTCCTGTGTCAGCACCAGCTTGTGAGTTTGGGGACAATTGGATGGCAGGGCTCCAGATCCACAAACTGGTCACAGAAACAATGCTCTGTAAAGGTGCCAGAGAGACAAAGAAAAGCAGCAGCGCTGCACTGTACTGAGCACAGGCTAGCTTAAAGCAGAGAAGTGCAACACCCAAAGCTTTTGCAATAAATTAGACTGGAGCTTCTGGTTCTGTGAAAAGAAGTTCAAGAATAAAATGGGAGTTACACAATTATTGCAGATTGGCAGGCATTAAAGAAATCTATGGTGCCTTCTAAGATCTTGGCCAGGAAGACATCATATAAAAACAGACTTTAAGTTATTTATGGACAGGCAGAGCCTAATGTTTTTAATTTTCTAGATAGCTCAGGAGGCCAATCAGATTGGCAGTACTAGCAGAATGTGTCAGGAAGTCCCAACTCCTACTACCACAAATTCACAGTATTGGTGGACCTAGCTCTTCTCTTCATGACTGAGAATTTAATCTATTCTCACACCCAGGGAGAAGTCTTCTTTGGTTTACAATGTGCTGCTACATTTTATTTTTTAGTGTCAAACTGATATAAACGGGTTTGTCCTTGAGTTTTGATACTTACTACTGCCCATGCTGAATTCATTTTCTAATCATATGGAGGCCATATGTATTCTTTACACATAGACTGCACTGCACTGCAGAATTTATTGTCCTATCCTTTAAATATACTGCTGTTACATGCTCAAAGTCCAGCATATTTATATGCTGTAGATACGTTGACCACTAGCAAATTATGAGGCATTGTAAAAATTGTATTTATTCACGCAATTTTTCTATAATCATTGTTAAATGGGGACATGTGAAAGCTTTCTGTGGAGGAGAAAAAAGTACTTCAAAAATATCTGTGCTCCTGTATATATAGTTATTTTGACTAGCTCAGTTCATGGAGGGAAACATCTCATTGAACAGTTAGGCAAGGACAGAAAATGACTGCTGAACAAGAGATCCAGTGATGAAATTATCAATTCCTTTTGACTGATTGCTTATAAACCTCTTTCACTGGAACTGCGTCAGTGTCCTTGAGTTTTGGCCAGGGTACTTGCCATCCATGCATACTTGCGCCTCTTACTCAGGAGATAAATGCCGGAGCATGAGACTGTAGATGTTCCAGGAGAGAGCAGAGCCAGCCCCCATCATGTGCGTGCTGACGACTGACTCTGTTGTTATAATATTAGTAATATCTCTGCTAAGTCATAGCCCATATGCATATGGCATGATGGATGACCAGAAAGCAGATCGTCAGGCTTTCAGTATTGCACATGCTATGAAAACTGGTCCGGAGTCAGTGCTGTAGTACTTGTTCATGCTCAGAAAAAATGCAACTGTTCTGCTTTCTAGGGTTTGTATTATATATAAAGGATACCATGAAGGTCTGTGAGTTTGACTGCTAGCTTTAAAATAGTAGTGCCCAAATAATGGTTCACAGGCAGCACATTGCCTCTGAGATCCTTTGACATTGCTCACAGCTAGAAGGAAATTAAAACGTTAAAAATGAGGCCAGCAGGGAGAGAAGTCCGCGATGTTGCTGTGTCATGTTTCTTGTTCAGTATTGTTGCCCACTGGCCAAAGGAGGTGGGGCAACCTCTCTTAAGCACTTGTGAAGCGAAACAGGTGCCATTCTCCAGTTTCAGCAGATTTAATAGTATGACCTTGTTAATTTCTGACGTACACTTCAAAATATTTCCAGAGGAAATTGCTGCATGCATAGGAATATTTTCTGTTAGTTATGCACATGGGTGTCCATGCGTAAGGGCCCGAGCATTTCTTCATTCCTTCCCCCATTGCCCCACCTGACACCTGTCTCCTCCCTGCCTTCAGGTACCAGATACACACCGGCCTTCAGCACTCCATTATACGGCCAACCCAGCCCAACTGCTTACCTCTGGATAATGTCACGCTACCTCAGAAGCTGAAGGAGGTTGGTTATTCAACGCACATGGTTGGCAAATGGCACTTGGGGTTTTATCGCAGAGAATGCATGCCCACACAGAGGGGATTTGACACTTTCTTCGGCTCACTCTTAGGCAGCGGTGACTATTACACTCACTTCAAATGTGACAGCCCCGGGATATGTGGCTATGACCTGTACGAGAATGACAACGCAGCTTGGGATCATGATAACGGCATCTACTCGACGCAGATGTACACACAAAAAGTACAACAAATCTTAGCCTCTCATAACCCCAGGAAACCTATATTCTTATATATTGCTTACCAAGCTGTTCATTCACCTCTTCAGGCACCAGGCAAGTATTTTGAACACTATCGATCAATAAATAACATCAACAGGCGAAGATATGCTGCAATGCTAGCTTGTTTGGATGAAGCCATAAACAATGTAACCCTTGCTTTAAAGAAGTATGGTTACTATGGGAATAGCATTATCATATATTCTTCAGATAATGGTGGGCAGCCGATGGCTGGAGGAAGTAACTGGCCTCTCCGAGGAAGCAAAGGGACCTATTGGGAAGGAGGTATCCGTGCTGTCGGGTTTGTCCATAGCCCCCTTCTGAAAAACAAAGGGTCTGTGTGTAAGGAGCTTGTGCACATCACAGACTGGTTCCCCACTTTGATCACACTGGCAGAAGGGCAGATCGATGAAGATATCCAGCTGGATGGCTATGATATATGGGAAACCATTAGCGAAGGCAGACGTTCACCACGGGTAGACATCTTACACAACATTGACCCGATTTACACCAAAGCCAAAAATGGGTCCTGGGAAGCTGGGTATGGGATCTGGAACACTGCGATTCAATCTGCCATCAGAGTGAATCATTGGAAACTACTGACGGGAAATCCAGGATATAGCGACTGGGTACCTCCACAGGCCTTCAGTAATGTAGGCCCTAACCGCTGGCACAATGAACGTGTTTCTTGGTCAGCTGGAAAAACAGTGTGGCTTTTCAACATAACCGCTGATCCATATGAACGAGTGGACCTCTCTGCAAGGTATCCAGATGTAGTGAAGCAGTTGTTGCGGAGGCTTTCACAGTTCAATAAGACTGCGGTTCCTGTTCGATACCCACCTAAGGACCCTCGGAGTAACCCGAAGCTGAATGGAGGAGTCTGGGGTCCATGGTTTAAGGAGGACGAAAAGAAAAAGAAATCAGATAAAAGTAAAGGTGCGAATAAGCAAAAGAAGAACAACAAGAAAAAAGCAAATCGGAAAAAAGGGCAATCGTTACATTGCCGTTCACGTCTTGCTGGTGGATAGACTTCAAGCACGCTTTTTTGCCAAGTCTAAGTCAGCTTGGCCCAACTTTCTTGAACTTCTGACAGATTACACTAGAAATGCTAGCTCTGCACTATGGATGAAAGTTGTCATCTTTTAATTTTTTTCTCTGATTTCACCAGCACAAGATATCTCAACACTCTGCCTTGAGAGTATGTAAACATCCCCCTGACAAACTTTCTCCTCTACGGGATGAATGGTGCTCACCCATCACAGCTACATTCCAGACAACAATGGTGATAACACTAAGTTCAGTACACTCATTTTTGATGGACAAGTGGTGGTTCCTTGCCTAAATTTGTTGGACTATTTGGAGAGTATGGAGATGTTAGTGGGAGATGTTCTCAAACTGATAGATGATTCATAGAGAGGAAAAACAAAACTTGAGAACCTCTGTGGGTCAGAAAGTGTTAGTCATCAACCTATGACATTTTTTGATACAACACAGTAAAACCATGAAGCCATCAGAGTAACTTTTTAGAGGTGCTGGGGAGGGGTGCATGATAGGAGGAAGGCTGCTTTGAATTAGATTTTGTCTATCTTACATAAATCAGAAGTGTTTTAAAAATTTCCTAGATGTGCTAAGCTCCCCCCATTTGGAATAAAACCAGAAGGTTGTTATTCAACACACATGAACAGCTAGCACACACCATGTATAATTTATTATAGGCATAGACAAAAACACATCACCAAAGTGAATGTAATATTTAAACACTTTAAGATAGCTATACAACAATATGTAAAAGACATAATTTATTTTACAGCACAATACTTATTTCTCTTCCATTAAATTTTAATTACTGGGTGATGCAAGGTACCCCTTTGGGTGCTAGGGTTGTTTGGAGTTTTTTTCCTTTGATTTTTAATTTTATTTGCATTCTATCATTCAGAGTTTTATTTAACAGATCCATATCCTCAGAGTACTGTAAACCAAGAAAATACTGTATACACTGCTAGGATGAGAGAGTGATTCAGGTGCATCATTTCATTATGGATTTGCCTCCAATTATTTTGAATGTAACAAAGTGATTATTTAATTTAGTAGTCACATGAATATTGTTCAGTTTCTGTACAGAAGCTAGGCCATCTTTATGTTTGGGGGGAAAATTCTACTTTAAACCTTTTATTTATGTATCTATTAAAATAGTTTATTTTTATGGCATTCATAAAAGTAGTCTGCCTCTTTTTTGCATCAAAGATAGCAATTCTATCCTTGTTTATTTTAAAAGAACTCAGTAAGCTTTTTTATTACTATTCAAACTTTGCCCTTTTCCAAGGTGCCTGCATGGATGATTAATGGAGGTACTGACTGCATATTGTTGGTGATCTGTGATGATTGATACAATACGTATGCATATACAAGTTTCAAGACAAATTATGTTAAGTAAAATTGATGATTCATTTGTTAAATAGCTGTAACATATTTTGGTTAAACTTAAAACAAGCATGCTTTTCAACTACACCTTACCTGACTCAGAAATCACATTTATATAAGTGGGTTACGGTCGACAATTTAAACATTTGTAAAATCAGTGCACACTAAAATTTGAATTGTGCAGCGCTCCAACACCCCTGACCTTTTTAGAAAAGAAACTAACTGCAGATATATATTGCCAAAACCTAGTAAATTGCATATTTTCAACTATAAAGCTGTCATTAACAAAAACTTAGAAACAAGATAGTCATATTTTAGAGTTACTTTTGTAAAGAATATACTGGGGAGAAGATAGAAATGGACTTCTTGAACAGTTACCTATAAATAATAATTATAAAAGGATGATGTGTATCTGCATAAGTGTTTAATATTGTCACTGTTATTTTTCATATTGTGTGGTCCTTAAGAGGACTAATTAATTTTCTTAGAAATCTGTCTAGCTTTACTTAAGATCCAGACTATTCAATGAGTCATCAGGAACTCAAATGTTCTCTAACTTCTCACTTTTTTTAAAAAATGTACCATTGATGACCTTAAAAGAAATTATAATAATGTCTTGAGATATTATAATCCAAAATGTGATGTATAAAATTCATGTCTTCAAGAAAATATGTCTTTTTTGTCTTTGAGGAAAAGTGAGACTTTTAAAGTCAGTCTGGATCAGCTGTCAATACACAGGTTATGTACAAATTGGACAAATGTAGAAATGATTACTTTTTATAATGTACATTTTCTGGTTTGGGAAAGAATCTACATTTCAGTAATAAACATTAGGAGAGAAGTGAAGGAAGCAGGAACTGATTTTGAAACATTACACTGGCTAGTTTACAACTTAACACATAAATCATGATGTTTATGTTTGAAATACCCCAGTGTTGCACACTGAGTTCAGCATTAGCAAGAAATAATAATGTTTCTGACTTTCCAAGGTAATTTAAAAAAGGCCAAAATTAGATGTGTAAGCTAAACTATACATGAAGAAGGACTAAGATATTTTAATTTGTTTTGGCATAATAGAAACAAGGCACTTTATTAAAGTGTTATCCTCATAGAATCAATGATCGCCCTTTTCTATGAAAGTTTTATGGTTGCTTTGGCTTTTATTGGACTGAAGCAACCAGAGAGCTTTATTCTCTGACAACATTTTATTCTATAATTATTTATATCTGTTCTCTCTCAGGCAAAATGGGAGTCCTTGAAAGTAATTGCTGCAAAGCAGAACAGTTGATCAGTTCTTGCATGCCTATATATTAAATAGATGTGCCACATGAGTGTTTGTAGAGTACACAATGGGAGTATGTTTTCTAAGGCTGCACTGGCTCCTAGTTAGGCTGATTCCCTTGAAATTGATACTCTGATCTGGTATAGGGCAAAAGTTGGATTTAGAGTGGCTAGAAAACACCCACAATTTGGAAGCCTTCCTGAATCTTTTGATGAAAAGACCATGATGTGAAAATACTGTGTTACAGTTTTCCTGTCTGCTCTCACGCAATACTTCTTTTTTCAGCAATACAATGATCACTAGTTTTTGGTGACACCATATAGCTCTCAAACCTGACTTTCTGTTTACGGAGTTGTAAGTAGTTCATACACTCTCACAGCAGGATTTCACAGGTTATTTATGTCTCAGAATGTGTTACGTGCCCAACCTCAGGGAAGGTATGATAGGTAAACACTGCAAACAGTTCAAAAAAAAGGCTACTAGACTTACCGAAACCACTGTCCTATACTCTGGAGGAAAACCAACAGTCCTCCTAATTGCTGGGCAGACATAGTGAGGGATTTTATCACCTTACTCAGGTGGATATATTTGTGCAAAGGCACTCTTGAAAACCAATTGATATTTGGTGTAACTCAGTAACTGGTCTCTCTAGCCACATTTTTAAGAGATCTAGAATAAGACCGGGTGGAGGAAGAAGGGCAGGGAGGATTTACTGATTATTTTTAAGTTGTGTCAAGCCTTCTATTCTCCACATGCTACATGAGTACAAGAAAAAGGCAGCTCTGATTGTAACTCTCTGATCTGGTCTTAGTGACATCCACACCTTTGGGAGGACCAGCCTGAGCAGGGAGGCAATATTTCTTCCTTTTCTATGTATTGTCAATAGCTGTGATCCTGGATCATCATTTCTACACCAAAGCAACCTGAAGAGTGAGAACAGTAACCGCAGGGAAGAGAGGAAGAAAGAAACACTTGAGAAAGAAAAACTGAAACAAACCAGAAGCAAGAAAGCCTTGCCTTGTGATCTGTGCTCCCTGAATATGGTATAACATGCTGAATTGCTTTTAAAAATCTTGTGTGAAAAATACTTGTGTTGTCCTTTTCAGGTTTTCTCAGTTTTATTGTAAAGCTCCTTGAATCACTTTTCCAAGGGTTAGATAATTTTATCACATTATTATTATTGTTGTTGTTGTTGTTGTTGTTGTTGTTGTAGTATTGTTGTTATTTAGGTTGACATAAAGTTGGAGACAAAACACTATCCTGGCTACAGGTAAAGACCAGTGGAAGAAGTGTCAAGAATGGTAAGTAAATCTAAAATGGCAGTCTTTATGTATGGGTCATGTTGTAAGATTTGAGGGAGAGTCCATATGGTTGTGAAGCTCAGTCATGGAATATGAACTATCATAACTAATGGAGTAATTGGTGTCTGAAGACATCCAAAAGGTTCCTCTATCTGCTGGGACACGAGGCTTTTTGGAAAGTGAATTAGGCCATTAAACCCAGCAACTTTCTCTTTCTCCCTGGAAGTAATGGGTGCTGATTGGATTTCAAGCTGCTGAAAGCACACTCATGTTTCCATCTGTGCAGGATTGTACATAATGGGTTATCTGAGGTATCGTCTAGACAACATTGGAACTTAAGGTTTTGTGATCACACTGCACAGAATAAGCTTCTTTTTTTTTCCCTGTGTTTCATGCACTGCACATTCAGCAACCAACACTCACACTTTTACACAGCCATCTACATTTTGAAAGTTGCCTTTTATAAAGAACATTAGCTTTCTTCAACAGAAAGTGAGACAGCAGCAAAAGTGAGAGCATGTGAGGTCAGATACTGAGCTGCAGCATTTAGGAAATAAACTAGGAATGGACTTGCTGTTAAAATGTCTTTCAATTGAAGGAGCTTTAGGTTTGGTTGATGGCAAAGAATAAGAGTAGTTTCCACAATGCAATTAGACAAATCAGTATGTCTGAATTCTCTTTAAACTACAAGGAGATACTGATTCCTCTCAGTGGCATTCTTTAGTGCAAATGGGGGTGCTGGATCTACCAGCTTCTACTCCAAAGGTGGTTCAGAAAACCTCTGAAGAAAGAAAAAGAAAGGAAGAAAATAATGTATGGTATGTTTTATAGGATTCTTTTTTTTTTTTCAGATACAGAGATCTATGAACAAAGGATTGTACCTTTGCTGACTATTGTTGTGCATGATACTCAAGTCCTGGAAAAAATACTTGGCAATTTTCAGTATGTAACATTCACAGACTAAATACAGGTGCCTTTTGTCATCTTGCTTTAAACCCAGTGAATATTCATCAGCAATGTTCAAGCAAAGCAAGTAAAATCTAATTACTTCATACTACATATAGTATAAATTATACTATCAATGTTAGGTCTGCTTGTCCAAAAGATAACAATAGCTCAGAGAAAGATGCTGGAATATACAATATACCTGTTGACTACTGACTTAATGAACTGTACTCTCAGGACAGCAGTAACTTTTCTTTCGTTGCTCTCAATCTTTTATTTTCTCACTTCCAAGAACAGGCAGAGAATGCATATTCCCACAGAATGTGGAACATATGTCAAGGTCATGATGAAGTGGAGGGGTTGTGTAAAAGGCAGGCCAGTGTGAAAACACAAAAATGTTCTCTTTCCCTGAATTATGCTTGTTTTCACCTCTGCCAAGGAAGTTAATAATAATAGATATAAATACAGTTAACAGCATGAAAGAGGATCTAATTAAGTGCCTGGATTTGAATTAATGTTGCAACAAAGGTATATTCCATGATATGGTTAAAAGTTACTTCATAAATTCCATTTGTTTCAATTATAATCAGGGCAATGTTGCTAAAGTTTAGCTTGCAACTGAAGTAACAGAACTGATTAATGACTGTTATTGTGAATTTCCATAACAAGTGGAGAACAGGGTCCTGAAATGTCATACCAACATAGCTTGAAAAATGTATTTTTAAAATTCCTTATAAACATTGGAGTCTGAGTAAAAGTCAAGTATTTAATCACCTAAAATTAGTGCAGTCTGTGATGTTTGTTGTCATTCCCTAGATTTGCTTCAAAAGATCACTTTTGAGAACTACTTGGCAAGGCCATGTTTATTCCTCCTTTAAATGCATCTTCGCTTCTGCTAGTTAAGATTAGCCAGCACAGAACTGCATGCAGGAGAAAGTCAAAGGGGCTCAAAGAGAAGGAATGGTTCTTCATTATAAGTATATAGAGCGCAGTTTGGAAAAGGACATCACTGGTATCAGAATCCAGTACATTTGGACAGGTTTGCCAAAATCTAATGCAATAGACTAATTCATTCCTTTTAGATAGCCAAGTTATATATATATATATATTTTTTTTTTTAAGATGGCTAGAGAAGGAGGGGAAGTATGGCCTTGTGAGAAAATGAAGAGTACTGAGCTGTGACTGGTATCATACATGGAATGAAAAAATTGCAAGTTGCTTAAAAGGAACATTTTGGGAAAGTGAACTGAATGTCAGTAAAGAAATACTTCATCTATCACCATCTGTTTTTTCTTTCAAAAAACCCCAACCTTCAGAGCTCTGTATATTGGCAAAACTTCAAGGCCAAGGGTGTAACTAGTAATGTCTTACCTTTGGACAAATCTCTTAGGTCTTTCTCTGACAGCATACCTTTTTTATAGTGATTGGTTCCAGTTTTATTTGGGTCTTCATTAGCAGATTTCATTACATTTTATCAACTTTGGATGGAGTGAATATAGATAGTGTTGATAAAGAGCATATTGGAGCTTTTTGGTCGGTGTTGTTTATCTTTACCAAATTGTTTAGGCCCTCAAGTAATCGCTAAGCAATCTCTTAGCAAGACCTATTTCTAATACACTTAAATAATTGATCTCTTATTACTATGTATCTATGGAGGATTTGAAAATTTATCATCTCCATTCTGTTTGGACAGCAGAGGAAAGTATCTGCAGTTAATAAATGTTAACCTCCACAATGAAGGGTTTGCAGAGATATGGAGGGAGTGCACAGCCCTGGCCTTCAGCCCAGATGACTTCAGCAACTCACAACCTTTTGTCTTTAAACATGATTTCTTTGAGTTTTTTAATGCCACTACTTTTTTTTTTTCCTTCTCTTTGAAAGGTAAAAGGCTAAATGATTAATTTTGCTTTCGACATCAGATATGAAAGTCTGCTTGGAAACCCCCCTGTGTAGAATGGCAACACAAGAAGAACAAGACGTGCCTGGTTTGTGTCAGGAGGAACATGCCATGCTGCTTCCACGCCCACTGCTCTCCTCAGCCACCTACAGCCCTAGCTACCCAGTCATTAACAGGAGAGTCATTAAACTTTTTAGCATGTGAGTATGCCAAGATCCAGTAGTTATCCCCAGGTAATGAGCAAGTTTAGATGAAACGGAACCTTTTCTGGTTCCTGTCCTTTCTTTCCAGTCACTTTCTTATTTCTACGCACTGACCAAACTTGTGGGATGGTTATATTAAAATCAATGGAAGATTTTCTGTATTGCAGATTCAGCAGGCTGAGATCTCACTGACATCTGTTTCCTTCTCATCCATGCCAGCAAAGACCAGCAGGAGGACTTGTACTAGAAGACAGTCCTTGAAGTCCAGCTAAAATCATGTCTTTCTCGTATTAGTCATGGTTGTTCCTCAGAGGTACACAGGAAAGCATTTCATGTAGCGTAATCCTAAATTTAGCTAAATTAATAAATAATAACTGTTCTCATTGTCCTGTCTGCTTATACAGTAGACTTCGTAAATATACAGTGTTTTCCTAAAGACACAAGCTTGCCAGGTTGCCATTTCCTATACTTTAATTCCCATTTTTTTACTCAAACCTAGTAAATTCTGTTTAACTAGAAGATAACATGGATAAACATGAAGGAAAGCATACAGTTCTGATTTAAAACAGAAAAATATGAAGAATCTATTACTTGCCATTGTAAATCTCTTGCAGTATTTAATAACTGAGTTAAAAGTATATATGCCTTCTTTCTAATTTGACTTTTTGTCTGGCTACAGATTCCAGCCTTACGTTATCTTTATCCCCAAGACTGAGTCCTTTGGCTCCTGGTGTTTTCCTCTTATGGTTGTACATCTGCATTCCAGTCTTTAATTTTTTTAGAAGCTGAACAGATCAGGTCCTTAGAGTCTAATCATTGTATGGCACTTTCTCCAGTTCCTGAATAGGAGCTGAGGCTTTTTTGCACACCTCCAGTTTTTCAGTAGACTGTGAGAAATGTGGACATCAACAGTAAATACAATATTCTAGTATTAGTTTCACTCAAGCTATATAAAGGAAGAAATATCACCTCCTGAGAAGAAAGGAGTACTCCTCTGCCTTTAATGAATTGCATGACCTTTGTGACTCTCAAATTGATTTAAGGTTTCTCACCAGTCCAGCCATTCTACTGATACACCTTCATTCCTTGTTACATGTGTTTTGTGCATCAGTCCGTAGCTGGTTTCAGTAAAACATATTTTGTTGAAGAGGCTGAATTTCTATGATTCTATGAATTTTTCAAGTAATCTGCATCACTTTGCAGTTGCCCTATCCTCCTTGTATACCACTCCAGCAGCCTTTGTGTCACCTGCAAATCTTGTCTGCAGTCATTTTGCATGGACTGGACTCAATACTGCTTCTCGTGAAAGCACCGTCTTTTAATGATGACTTCTCATTGACAGCTACATTGGAGGCCTATCAGGTAGCCATTGCTAATGCAATTTGGTGTATGCTCTGCTTGCACTATCAGATTTATTTTAACCTGTTGATTGCTTGGTTCAAGTAGCAAAACAGTTTGGCATCCAGGAGTCTTGAAAGCCTAAATTTCATGTGATGGAAGGTAGCTGTAATGTTCAAACTTCCCTGCAGGCTGCACTGAGCCTAGAGCATCCCCTGCTGCTTCAATCTTGGGATGGCACTCCCAGTCGAGGAGCCCAGGCGGGGAACTGGCTGTGCAGTTTGTGTTTATTTTTGTTGTTTCATGCCAGGCAATCTTCTACTCCTTAGGTGTTGTTTATTCTTATACAGGAAAAAAAAAAAAAGTATGAAACTGTCCTGGAAAAAGGATTTGATGTTATCTCACAGCAATTCCATACTTTGTCTCAACTTCTACAGCCATTTTCTAAAAGCCCCCTGTGTAAAACAGAAGATGAAAATGTATAAAATAAAGAGGATACAGAATAAACTTTCTAATTATATTTTATATCCCAAAATATATTAACAGCAGCCATGCCTATAATGTCTAATTCAGGAAAAATATGGATGTTCTCCTCTAAGGAGTAAATTTTCAAAGTCACTTTTTCACATTTCATGAGTCCAGAGGGTAGGCACTGTTTAACTCACACTTATTTAAATCAGATATATTATATTTATTCAGATACAACCTTCAGGGTAGCATGCATAACTGAAGTGTTTTAATGGCTGCATTTTCCCAACAGAACACGTTGAAGACCATGTAGGTGAGTAATCAATGCCATAAAATAGCTACCCCACTTCCATTGCTATGGACAAATCCTCATTCTGATTTTCTTGGTTCTCAGTGCGACATGCCGGTTTATCACTGCTGAATGGTGAAATTCACTCCATCTCACTGAAACACTACTGTGATATACATACCTAGTTATTTCTTCCACTGTTTTCCTTCACTGTGTATACTCTTGGTTTTGAGCAGTTTCTGTACAGTTACTAAATCTACCCTCACAGTTTGCAGTGCAGGGCATTATTTCTGTCTCAATTTTACCTATAGAAAATAAGACATAGGTTGTTCCAAGGTGACAGAGGAGGTGACTGGCAAGGGCTGGCAAAAGCCTGGATGTCCTGAGTTGGAGTCGAACGTTGAAACCATAAGGCCATCATTCCTCAAACACTTCATCAGGTGTGCTCTACTGGTGTTTTGTAGCAGCAGTGTTTAAATCAGTGTGCAGTAGTACCATGGTAGCCTCATCATTGCCTGGTTTAGCTGCTGTGTACTGAGTTTGGAGATGAAGAGCAGATTTGGATGTTCCCACCATCATCCCAATGGACTGGGGAGGTGAAGGTCACATTCTAAAATCAGCTACTACCTGTGCCCACATTTCAGTTGGGAGGAGCAGGGGGTAGGGGAACATTCAGGCTGACAATAATTTGTAACCTAAAATCTTTTGCTGCATCCGACAGGATGAGTAATATTTTCCCTATGACAATATAAAATATATTTGTAGAACTGTCTTCTAATTCCTGAATTTATTCAGTCTGTAATTGCCTAGTGATATTATTTCCCCAAAGATCATTAATTTCTTTTTTTTTCACCAAGTATTTTCTGAAAATATAAACAAAGGTAGAGTTGCACCGCAAAGGCATCAGTACTGCTGGAAAACATTAACAGCTTTCATAACAAAAATAGGGCAGGTCTGAGAGTTTGCACTTACTTCTGTTTACAGGTCCAGGTGAGATACTTATTGGCTGAAATGGGCATTTTATGAATTACTAAGGCAGATGTGACAGCAATAAACAAAAATTGCAATTTGTTTATTACGGGGTGGGTAGATGGAAGAAAAAACACTGTAGGTGTAATGTTACCAACACTCTCCTATTCCCAGAGGAAAAGACATGTCAATGACTCTCTTCTGCTTTGTCTCCTGAGATAGAAGACTTCCCAAAGTATGAAAGCATGATTTTACTGCTGTCATTGAGATTTATCCAATACTGTAACTGTGTCATGGTTCCTTAGTGTACCTTAAAGAAACAAAGAAAAACTTGCTTTTTATTGTCTATCAAATGTACTGCATTTATCCAACACTACTTCCACCGCAACATTTCAGTGATATTTTAGATATCTACCATTGATTATAATCATGTTAGGTTTCTCCTGATTCACTCAGCCCTCAATCTCTCATTCTTTTCTAGTATTTTATTAAATCTTGCTTGTCTTACTCTTCACTCGCAATTTTAATTTATTTTCATTAAAAGCAGTAATGCTGTTCGTAATTCTGGATCTGCACTGGTCCTGTAAACATGTTAGTTTTTAAGCAATGCAGATATTTCCTGATCCGTAATACGCAATAAACAGGTTACCCTGTGCAACTAGATGGAAGATTAAATTGATGCTTTTGTTAGCTAGTTGAAGCACAGGCTTTTGCTAAATTATCCAGAATGCCTTTCCCTGACCATCTGTTTCAAACGGAAATGAATCTTTGGCTTTAATTATAAATCTCTTATGAATATTATTTTTCTTTTCTTTTCTAACCCAATCTGCCCTTTTGGAGTTTGCTTGAAATCTCTCTGTATTGTATGAAAGGTGGGTGGGATTACCAGAGTGGCTGATAGTGTGATTTCATTTTTTATATTAGCCTTGCCATTAATGATTTTAAATCTATTTATGCACTTGCTGCAAGTTGAAGCAAAAATCTGTGTTACCAAACTGTGTACAAATTTGCTACAAGATACCATGTTATGAAGCAATCTAAGTACAAACATGTTAAACCATATGGAAAATCCGCCCCAATCTTGCTAAATTGTTCCAATGTTTGATTGCCCAGATCACTAAAAGTGTGCTCCCTCTTTCTAATACTTTTTCTCTAATTTCATGGTTTAGCCCTCAGATCGTATTATAATTCTTCATGTGTTCCCCATGAAGGTGTGTGTAGGTTGAGACCAAACACAAACCCCTCCTACTTCAGGTGCTGTTCTCCAACAAAGAATTACTCATCTCAGTGACGATTTGTCATTAAAGTGCTTTGCAGATATTTTTTTTTTTCCAAAGAAAGGATGAAGTCATTCTTTTTATTTTAAATTAAATTAGGGCTGAGGAGGAGGAAGTGGAGAGCTCTGGGCTGGGGTGTCGGGGAGTCCTTACTATTGCTAAGACCCTCTCTGGAGCACTTTGCTTTCATCTTGTAAGGAGTGGGAAGAAGAGCTCTCCTTCCCCTTCCTCTGGTAAAGTGGCTTCCTTTTCATTCTTCTTGTCAGCAAACCATTCTCCTTTTGGTTTCTTCTAGCTGGGTTGGCCAACATATCCTGTGCATCCAGCACATACTTTTTTCTTCTGCCTACCCAGTCTGAATCATAGTACTGTCCTAACTTGCATCCTCTGTGGTGCAGGGCAGCAATTCCTTTTTATGACCGAGAAAGAAAAGAAAAACAGAGTTACTCTTCTTGGCACATTCTCCTGCTCCACTAGAGAACTTGGCCCTTGCTAGTCAGTAAGAAGACCTTAAGCAAGCAGGGGAATCTTTTTCCTGCCAAGCTGTCTTCCCGAGCACAGGCCAACTTGTAGTGACACAGTGTGGAGATGAGTCAGTGAAAAATGGACTTAGGTAAACACTGTTAACTGATGTTACAGAAATTTCTGTCATGTCTCCAGAGACAGCTGCATTTATTTCTTCATCCAAGAACCACTGAGATGGGGAGGTATTTGAACACTCATAATTGAAATCCTAGGGAATATGCTGCTCTTCTCGTAACTTTTACCCCTGCAAATTTCAGTTCCCATCCCTCCTCATCATCAGCTGTTGGTGCATGTCATCATGATGCAGGCCTATACGTAGCACTGTTTGTGAAAGAGTTTAGCTCATTCTCTTCAAAAGATTTCCTATTTAGAAGGATGCCAGATTACCTTTTTATCTTCTTGAAGATATTCTCTCTCCATAATGACCAGAGTAACTTTTATCAAAACGTACTTTATTCAAATGGCTTTATAAAATTCTTAACTTAAAAGCAATTTTTTTAAAAATAAAGGTGAAGAGAAATGAAAATGAGAGGTATTTCTTGTTTCATATAGCTAACTTTCATTCTACAGAAGTTGATCCAGATAAGGCATACACAGGATACTTGCATTAAAGACCTTTAATTTTTAGGAGAGAAATTTCTCCACTATTCCCTTGTGGTCAGTTAGACTGTACTTGTTAGGCCCATTGTGCCAATCTGCCTCTCTTGTAATTTCACACAGTGATTTGTGCAGTCCTTCTCTCTATTGCACACCACCCAGACCTTGGATGTTATACCCCAAATTCTGTCATCTTAGCACTCACTGCCACTGTTAAAGCAGCCCGTGGCTTTTTCCTGTATCATTTTTTTCTACTAAGTGCTTGTACAGAAAACGTATCTATGCTAAATGTTTTATACAGCTTTTATAGAAGTCCTGAGAAGGTTTAGCTGTTACTTTATAGAATGACAGAGGCAAATATCTTCATGCTCCTCCCTTCCCCCCTCCTTCATTTCTGTACTGTATTCAGTGAGTGAAAATGGCTCACTATGATTCATTCTCATTCCCTCCCAAGCTGTGTTCTTCGCTGAAAAGTACAATATTTCTTTTTATATTCTCCACAAATACTGTGGCTGTGACTTCTTTCTCCTGTGTTTCTCATAAAGAAGTTTAGCAGCAGCTCCTGTAAAGAGCAAGCATCTGAGGAGCATGAGAGAAAAGCTGGTATTATATCTGGAACCAACTCTCTGCACCTCCTGGAGAATAATATATCAGCTCTTGGCAAAAGGAAACATGATCCAAGAATTGTTCGGCTGGACCTTAAACTTTCTGGGCTATGAAATGCAGAATAATAGGATTAGAGAACCAAGAGATGGAAGATATCTACAGCATTCTCTTCATTTCCCTGCAAATGAAGGCTATGGCTTTACACACTCGGCCTCTGAAAAAAAAATACATCGGTGACTGCACAGATATAATTGGCTTGGTGTCCTGGTTTCAGCTGGGATAGAGTTAATTGTCTTCCTAGTAGCTGGTACAGTGCTATGTTTTTGAGCTAGGTATGAGAAGAATGTTGATAAAGCACTGATGTTTTCAGTTGTTGCTGAGTAATGTTCAGTCTAAAGTCAAGGTTTTTCAGCCTTTGATGCCCAGCCAGCAAGAGGGCTGGAGGGGCACAAGACGCTGGGAGGGAACACAGTCAGGACAGCTGACCCAAAGTGACCAACAGAGTATTCCATACCATATGACGTTTTAGGAACTGCGGCGGGCGCATCGCCGCTGGGGGACTTCCAGGTGCGTCGGTCGGCGGGTGGTGAGCAATTGCATTGTGCATCACTTGTATATTCCAACCCTTTTATTATTACTGTTGTCATTTCACTAGTGTTATCATTATCATTATTAGTTTCTTCTTTTTCTGTTCTATTAAACCATTCTTATCTCAACCCACGAGTTTTAGTTCTTTTCCCGATTTTCTCCCCCATCCCACTGGGTGTGGGGGGGGAATTGGGTGAGCGGCTGCGTGGTGCTTAGCTGCTGGCTGGGGTTAAACCACGACACTTGTGTAAAGCAGAAAAGACGTTGATGCTTCATTCAGTTCTTTATCTGTGTTTGAACGAAGACCTCCAAACAACAAAAGCATTCATCTGGATTTTTACACCTGTAGATGACTGTTTAAAACACGTATTCTCAATCACTGTCTACATGTATATTTAGTACAATAAAAGATATTTAGGCAATAAAAGATAAGCCAAGAGACTTGCAAGCATGCTCTTGATATGATCATGAGCATATGATGTTAGCATCATATGATGTTAGCAAAATTGCTCTCACAGCAAGACAAATAGCTATATTAAGCAACCTCACCCTGTAATCTGGGGACCTTTTCTATTCATAAATTCTACTAAATCGATGGCTTCTGAGTGTTTAGTGCTAGCATTAGGCCCTCTCTACATGTATGGTCCTTAGGAAATGAAGCTTTGAATATTTGTTTCAGGTTCCAGCTGCTCTGCTTTGGGCTGTGAGAATTGTGCTCAGACTCATTAAATCTGCAAGGCTTGGAAGCTGTTCTCATGGATACACCACAGACAATATTGCATGTGAGACATCGAATTCTTAAGCACATAGAGGATAAAGTCCTACCGGACTAAATTTCCCCAGGCTAAGAGGGGACAGTAATTCTTCAAAACATGGATAAGCCAGCTATGCTACCGTGCCACTTCAATTGCTTCCAACTATAAGCAGAGATCCAGAGGCTATTTGAAATCCATGAACTGTATGCATACAGATTTTTTGTCGGAGAGGTGTCGTGGTTTAACCCCAGCCAGCAACTAAGCACCATGCAGCCGCTCACTTACTCCCCCTGACCCAGTGGGATGGGGGAGAGAATCGGGAAAAAGTAAAACTTGTGGGTTGAGATAAAGACAGTTTAATAGGACATAAAGGAAGAAAATAATGATGCTCATAATAATAATAACAGTAATAAAATGACAAAAATAATAATAATAAAAGAATTGTAATATATACAAAACAAGTGATGCACAATGCAATTGGTCACCACCAGCCAACCAATGCCCAGTTAGTTCCCGAGCCGCCCCCCCCAGGCCAACTCCCCCCAGTTTATATATTGGGCATGACATCACATGGTGTGGAATATCCCTTTGGCCACTTTGGGTCAGCTGTACTGGCTGGGTCCCCTCCCAACTTCTTGTGCCCCTCCAGCTTTCTTGCTGGCTGGGCATGAGGAGCTGAAAAATTCTTGACTTAGTATAAACACTACTTGGCAACAACTGAAAACATCAGTGCGTTATCAACATTCTTCTCATACCTAGCTCAAAAACATAGCACTGTACCAGCTGCTAGGAAGACAATTAACTCTATCCCGGCTGAAACCAGGATGGAGGTCAAGTTGCAGTTGCCATAGTAAATAGCACATAAAGTAGAAGCAACTTTTGTGCCACTGTTGACGGATGGCTGGGAAATCAGAAGGAAATATTGAGTAGGAAATTATTAGTTGGCGAAGGGAGGGAAAAAGAAGAAATGTTTTCCTTAAGTTTGCTCACTTCTTGAATTTAACACAGCTAATATGAAATACTCTATTTCTTTTTAACTTCTTGTTTGCTTTTGTGTTGCTTTCATCTAGAGTGTAAAATTCCAAGTCACTATGAAAAAGCTGCCTTAGGAATATTCTTGGCTATACTGCAAGCAGAAAGTACAGGAAACCTCACAAGAGAGTTTGTTCCAGCAACACTGCCATCCACGTTTCACAGCTGCAAGGACATTCAAAGTAAATCTAAGCAACACCTTTTCCCTTCTACAGAACCTTGCTGAGGTAGAAGTACCTGGGACCAGCAAAGTTTAGTTAAGTTATGCCACAATCACGACTCACTGAAATAAAGGGGAAAAAAATTAATCCATGAGACAAATTTCAGAAACCAAAAAGGGGTCAAGATAGTATAACCTAGTTACTGCATGGCAGGCTGGCCACCAGGCAGGCAGCAAAGCAAAGGGGAAAGATTATTAAGGGCAAACATTTCTCTGCTGTTTATTGTAGCTACATTTGGCAAACATTTGTAAGTGTGGTGCAGTAATGCCTGTTGGAAAGAGGAAGGTAATGTTGTCTCTCCCATTTGCCTTCAGTGCTGTTTTGTACTACCGCATCTGTTCTAGCAAGCCAGTGAGGTTTTTTAGGATGTGCTTTTGGTAACTGATCATAGGTTAACTTTCTGAAAGCATATTTAAGTAAAGAGAGTGTACACATTTATGGGGGAGTTTTAGTTAACTTTTCTAATACTCTTACAGTTAGCCTAATTTAGCTGCTATGCTTTACTGCACAGGTATACCGGCTTCATCAGTGAATGAAATTAAGTCTATTACTGGTACAAGATATTAAATATCATCTTAAGCTCTACACTCCATCTGAAAAGACTGTGAGATGGAAGGGGTCCTGACCACCCCATTTTGACCAGGAGATTATTCCTCCAGAGAAGCCACAATGGAGGAGATGTAAAGCTGTATTGTGACAACCTGACTGCCTCTTGAAGAGGCCAAGCCATGTTGACTTTGCCATTAAAATACAGAGACCTTCAGTGTTGAAACTGCATAAGAATTTAAAGGGAATAAATGCGATTCAGAACTTTATTAGCTGATTTCACCCCGTGTTTAAGTGCTGTCCTCCTTGAATGACACAGAAACTCAGCTTTGGCTTGTATATACTGTGCTACAGTTTTCAAAGCTCCTCCGGGTGCCCCTAAAGGAAAGGTAATATAGCCAAAGATAGACTGAGAAGTATAGTGGCATAATTGCTCTTCTGTTTGGTTTTAATCTTGGTTTCACTTCAAGTTTGCAATATAACTTAACACACTTTAAGTTCATTACTTTTAGAATTAATTTGCTTTTAGGCAGTAGATGTGCTATTTATTTATTGGTATTATTGAATTTTCTCAATTCTCTGTTGGAATTGACAGATCTCTTTTTCTAATCCTGGCAACTGTAATAACCACATAACCCTGAACTTGCTATTTAAGCCACTTGTGTTCATTTAGGAAAAGTCATCACGGAGGTCTCCTACAGTTCAAAAAAAATACCTGTATAGCATTGTGATTGTGTATATGTGTAAACAGTGAGGCGTATCAGGGAATACTTTATCAGTAATTTTATCAGTAATTGTTATGCAGAAGTCTGACTTATTATTTTCTAACATATAATATTGGAATAATACAGATTTCACTAGGCAAAGGAAGTGCTGAGTAAAACTTCTGTGAAAATGCAAAGATTTGGCTCAATAAATTAGAAAGCTCTACTACTATCCAGAAAAATCCAGTAAATGGTCAAATGCTAGGCTGGTGAATTTATTGTAAGTGTAAACCCTCAAGTACGAATGACTGTTGATGGGCTAAAGTCTAACTGGCACAGGGTTCAGGAATTAAAATCTGGCCTCAGCATTAAGAGTAAATCACGTATAGAAATACAATTTTGGTACAGTTCTGTTCCAGCTTCTGAGGATATAGCACCAACTCCAAAAAGGCATCCTGGAGCCTGTCTTTATTTGTGATGCCTCAGCACCAGTTCGATTCAGAGAGAAGTTAACTAATGGCATTTAATTATAGCTTTGTCAAAGGCTTGTGTCAAACAGTATAGGTAAGTCAAAATGGAATAGAAGTCAACTAATATGCTTCTGAGACAGCACTCCCAAATATGTTAAACCTAAGAAAATATCTAAATGTATTCTTAAGGTAATACAGGGCTAGGAGATACAATTTTCTTGCAACAAATGACATTCAAACAGAAAATAGTAATCATGTAGAAGGGGAAAGCCTTAACAAATACTTGATTGCACTGAATAATCCTCTTTAAAAATTTTCCTGATTGTCTTGACCTTTTCTTTTTCTCACTTAGCTGATCTGCATGTCATGAGTTACTAGTTGAATTGGGTGTAAAAACAAAAACAAAAAAACCCCAAGTCTTTCAGAATGACTTAAGTAAAAACAGATGACAGAACATAGCTATGCTAGAATAACAGTATTCATTATTAAGGAAATAATATATAGCAAGCTATACATTTCCCCAGAGCACTGGGGAAAACACTGGGAAGAGGGAGGATACTTTTTTTCCAGTTGCTATATCATCTTCCAAAAAACTATTCACACACACATGCTAAGTTTGCAGTAAAATTGACACAAGGAAAAAAAAGGTCCTGTAAAAATTTCAACATTCAAGCAAAATTATTTCTTGTACACTGTGCGCACACACACACAAATCACCAACAGTCAACTTTTGTTGTTAATAGTAGCTTTCCTTACACTTTTTTTAATAAATAAGTATGAAATCTTTGAATTATGCCATATTGGTCAAACTGTTACAAAAAAAAAGGAATATTCTATGTAGTTATATTTCATAGAACTGAACTGATATGGCACAGAAAATAAGTAAATCTATATGTTAGGGTAAAAAAGTAAACATGCAATGTCTATGCCCTTCTCATATTCATTTAACTTCAAAACCAAAGTCTGTTCTTTCTCTTGTGGTATCTGTGCCAGGTGCCTCAGGACAAGATGCAAGAACCTACCCGTAGCTTTCCATTCTGGCTCTTGCTGTAGTTTGCAAGTTACATATTGGCCTAAATCATTGTACATGGCATTTAATATGATGAAAACTCAATAATCTGGATGTCTTTGTGAATGTCTAGTCCCTCCTTGTGAGTTTTGCTAAACTGTTGGATTTGGTGACTTCTGGTAGCGTTCAGTTCCACAGTTCTTCAGAAAGTAGAGCCTCCATCTTTTCTGTCCTTGGTTGTACCAGAGGTTTTATAGCCCCTTACTCACTTTTGTTCTCTTAATCTGTCTGCTACTGCAGCACACTTCATAATGCCAGGTAGCGAGTGCTGTACAGACTGGCTGCAGAGGGCTTGTTTCTTCACTGTTGTTGCTTCATATAAAGGAATCACAACTTTTGTTGTATTTATTTGCTACTTCTCATGCATCCTACCATCTTGCTAATGCTTTTTTTCACAGCTGCACATTTTTGAGAGACTTCAGTAAAGTTTATTGTGGAGTATCAATGAGGTATGAAAAATGGTTAACTGATTAGAAAGATATAATTTACTAAATATAGTCAAGATAAAAGAGACTTAATAACCTTTTGTGCTCCCAGAATGGTTATAACATCGCAAAGAAGAAACATACAGTTTCATCTTTTGCTAAGGTTTTACTTTTTTTTTCTTTTTCCTTTGTTTTCCTCGTATGTGTAACAAATCATCCATGCAGAAAATGAACAGTAATGGTGTAAGTACTGAAAACTCTTAATCTTACAATAGGCAGTGGAAGGAGAGAGCTAGCTGGAGGTAGAGGGTATTCTCAGGACTTACTACATATATCTAGATTATTTACTTTTGTTTTAAGAAACTGCTTGAGTGTCATTTTAGGTCGCTTTACATTGATGTAACTGTCATGCTTGATTTGTATACTTATTTTCATGTTAGCGATTGTACAAAATTATAGAGAGGTGAAAAAGATGCCTGACCATTTCCTTATAACTATAGGAATAGTTTGTTATATACCATTTACATTGCTGTGGCTTTGAAACCAATAGGAGGATGTGGGTGAGACAAGTATCAGATCTGGGCAAGCTGTATCTCCTGTTAAAACTGTTGGTTGCTAACTGTGACTGCCCACTTCAGGTCTAAACGAAAGGCTTGGCAAATGTGGGAGCAAAGAGAATCCAGATACGAAGTGAAAGCAGCATCGTAATGCAGCAAAAGCTCCAGGCAGCAAGGCAGGATTTGGTATTATTAAGTGCAATGGCCAAGGGAATGATCTGTAATAGGCAAAAGTTACCAAGTATCGTATCCACCACATATGGTAAATGTATTCTAATATTGTTTTCATATGTTGCATCTAATCAAGTGTTTTTTCCTTGGAAGTTGTATGGGAGTTGTAAGTTGGGAGTGGTGATGGTTTTCAACAGAGTCACTCATTCTTAGTAGGAGAAGTGTTTCGAAAAAGTTGGCCTACCTAGTTGAAATGCTGAGAAATTTCTAGGTAGGTTAGATGTAGAGGTACTCACAAGATTGTAAACTCTGATTCTGCATTACTGAAATGTTATGAGACTTCTGTTTAATAGGTACACCGTGGTCAAAATGCAGTTTTACGTCTTTGAAAGATTATATTCTGCTTCCCCACAGCAATATCTTCACACTACCCAAGAGTAGGCTCTTCCTGCCAGCTTAGAAAGCCATTTTACCTACTGCAAACATGAAAACCCTTTGAAATAAACAGAGCTACAGATGAGTTCTGCAGATGTTGGATTAGGTACAAAATGCCACAGTTTGACATGGTTACCCATACACTCACACAAAGACCGCACAGGCATCTCTTCCAT